>JBAMCF010000948.1:0-252588 GCA_037075285.1 Drosophila lutescens | reverse complement strand
TAACGAAACTTGGTCGCCCGTAGGGGTTTCCAAATTCGCCACTGTTAGCCGAGCGGATACTTTTTAATTAGGTGGGGGTCAATCCAAGTTACGACAACGTCAGTCAAGTAACAACGCAATAGTTCTTAAGGGTTATTTTTAAGTTTTTATTAGCCGTTTTATTAATCGAGCTTGCCGCATGGCAGACAGCCGGAAAGAGAGAGAGAGAGAGAAGGAAAGCGATCAGTGGGATCGCTATTCTCCCAAAAGTTTTTGACCGGCTTTTTACAGGTTCTAGGGTGACCAGTCGTGCAGGGTTGCCAGGCGTCGGCTTTGGGTATGGTGCTGCCACTTGGGCAAGTATTGTGGCGCCACATAGGGGTAACTTTCGTTACATTACCCCCCTCTTAGACTCGAGTCTCCTGGCCGAGTTAGTCCTTGATACTTGACCAGGCGGTTGACGTGGAGGGTCTTTGTCGAACGCTTGCCGGGTAGACGGACTTCATAGACCAGATCGGAATGTCGTCGGATGACGGTGGCTGGACCAATCCAATCCGACTGTAGTTTCGGGCATCGTCCAACTTTTCGAGTGGGAGCGTAGATCCAAACTTCCTCATCAGCGATAAACTCAACAGGATGGGATCGGAGGTCGTAGCGGGCTTTGTTGACTTTGGCCGCGGCTAAAAGGTGTTCTCGAGCGGCCTGGTGTGTCTTTCGTAGGTTCTCCTGTAAGCGCTCCACGTATTCGGGGTAGCTTTGCAAATCGGGGGACGGACGTCCGTAAATCAGCTCTGCAGGTAGGCGGGGTTCACGTCCCAGCATGAGTAAGCCTGGTGAAAATCCAGTGGCTTCGTGAGGGGCTGAGCGATAGGCCCACAAGGCTAACGGAAGGAGTTGGTCCCAATCTCGTTGATCGGCGGCGACGAATTTAGCCAAATAGTCCAGCAAGGTCCGGTTAAACCTCTCGACCATGCCGTCTGATTGAGGGTGTAGCGGGGTCGTGCGGGTCTTTTCCACATCAAGAAGGCGCATACAGGTCTGAAAAACAGTTGACTCAAAATTGCGACCTTGATCCGAGTGGAGTACGAAAGGCGCTCCATATCGGCAGAACACTTCCTGCACGAGGGCTTTGGCTACGGTCTCAGCAGTCTGGTTAGGGAGGGCGATGCATTCAGGCCATTTAGTAAAATAGCACATGACCACGGCTATATATCGGTTACCGAGCGATGTTGTAGGCAAGGGTCCCAGAATGTCGATCGCAAGGCGCTCAAAAGGGGCACCAATAGAACTTGGTTTCAACTGGCCCACCGTTCGCCGGGAGGGTCCCTTCCTTGCATTGCACTCGTGGCAGCGTGAACACCAGATGGCCACGTCTGCTGATTGACCAATCCAGTAGTACCGTTTCTTTGCTTTGGCAGTCGTCTTCCGGACTCCAAAGTGACCTCCAGTTGGCGAGTTATGAGCGTGGCGTAGGGTTTCCTCTCGCAATGATTGCGGTACTAGCGTTACCTTCTCACCCGTTTTGCTTTGGGTCTTTATAACGCCATCTTCCAAGTGCAGGTTCGTGAAGGCTTTTACTTCGGGGCTTTCGCCCCAAATCTGGGATTTGGGGGGTCTCTTTCCATCTTCCAGCCAAGAGAGAACCAATGCTAACGCTGGGTCCTTTCGTTGGAGTTGGGCGTAATCGACAGCTTCGATTTGCATGAAAAGGACTCCTGGGCTGTCGGACTGCTCAGCTTTTTCGCATACTCTGCATGCGCCGCAGGGTCGGCGCGAGAGCGCGTCGGCATTACCGTGCTGTTTACCGCTTCGGTGGTGAATGTCCATGTGGTACTGCTGTAGGCGTTCGATCCAGCGGGCTAGTTGGCCTTCCGGTTCTTTAAAGTTGAACAGCCATCGGAGCGACGCATGGTCTGTCCGCAAGACAAACTTTCGTCCGTACAGATAATGATGAAAATGTTTGGTGGAGAGAACGGCGGCTAACAGTTCTCTTCTTGTGACGCAGTAGTTGCGCTCTGCTGCGTTAAATGTTTTACTGTAGTATTCCAGGACACGCTCCTTACCGTCCTGGCATTGGCTGAGCACAGCTCCAGCGCCGTGATTGGAGGCATCAGTGTCGAGGATGAACAAACCATCAGGGTCTGGAAAGGTGAGAACTGGTGACGTTGTTAGCCTTACCTTAAGCAGGCTGAAGGCGCTTTGAGCATTGGCAGACCACGTGAAGGGGCGGCGGGCCTCGGTCAACTCATGCAACGGCCGGGCTATGGTCGCAAAGTCTGGGATGAACTTGCGGTAGTATGAGCATAATCCCACGAACGATCGTACTTCTTTCTGGTTGCGGGGCTGCGGCCAATCGACAACTTTTTGGATTTTGTCGGGGCATGCCTTTAAGCCGCGGTGGCTCACGATGTGACCAAGATAATTCACTTCGGAGCGGAAGAAGGCACACTTTCGTGGACTCAACTTAAGGCCGGCGGTTGCCAGACGATCAAATACTTGATCTAAGTGAACCAGGTGCTCCTCGGCTGTGCGGGAGTGCACGATTATGTCGTCTAGGTATACCAGTGTTGACTTCCAAGAGAGACCGGCCAGTAGGCCATCCATCAGGCGTTCGAAGGTCGCTGGCGCATTTGTCAGGCCGAATGGCATCACGTTGAATTCGAACAGCCCCACGTCACAAGTGAACGCAGTTTTGGGACGCGACTCCTGGTCCATTTCTACTTGCCAGTATCCACTTTGTAAATCCATGGTAGAGAACCAGCGGGAGCCATGCAGGGTAGTCAAAATGTCATCCATTTTTGGCAACGGGTACGAATCCTTCACTGTCATGTCATTCAGGCGACGATAATCCACGCAGAATCTGGTGGATCCATCCTTTTTCCTTACTAGCACTACGGGTGAGGCCCAGGGGCTGGTGGAAGGGCGGATCACGTCTCTGGACTGCATATCGGCGATTAATTGCTCCACCTCCGTTTTTCGTGCGAGGGGTATCCGCCGTGGTGTTTGCTTGATAGGCCGGGCCCGACCGGTGTCGATGGTGTGGTGGGCTAAATTTGTTCGCCCCATGTCATCGTCACCTTGAGCAAACACTGTCTCGTAGCGTTGCAGCAGCTTCTGCCAACCTACATGAAGGCTCGTTGGCAAGTCTGGCGGTAGCGCTGGCGACAACCAACACATACCGTCCGGCTCTGCCAGTTTTCCGGCGGCCGGCAATACTTCGGCTGATTCCACTTGTCCGAAAATGGTGAATATTGGTAACCGGCATTCCCTGGAACTCAGGTTCAGCAAGTGTAGAGTTGTGGAGGTGTCCTCTCGGTTCACCACCGTACTGCCTAAGATTACCTCATTAGGTAACTGGGAAAAGATACCACGCTCCAATACTGCCACGGGACATCGATCTTGTGATTGGCAACAGACTCTCAGAAAGGTGTTGCTGTAGGGAGGAATCCTGGTTTCTACTGTAGAGTACAGTAGGCTAGGCAGTGTCACACCGGGGGGGTGCAGTGGAATAGCTCCCCACGGAAATTTGAGGTGCAAAGCCTTTAGGTCCACGGATGCCTGGTGACGCAACAGAAAGTCGATGCCCATCAGGCTCGGGGTGTTGCGTTCCATCAAGAGAAATTCGTGCTGTAGGGGCCGTCCAGCTATATCCAGACTGGCTAACACCCGGGCTGTCGCGATGAACTGTTCTGCAGACGGACCTTGTAGAACGACGTGGCACAGGGTGGTGTCTAACCGTTTCCGAAAGTCTCTGCGATTGAGTAGCGAGACTGATGCGCCAGTGTCTACAATAAGTGGTACTGGGGTTTCCTGTAAGAAAATGAAACAGTGTAAATGCTGACCGCTACGCGAACCACAGGTATACGTAGCTTTGGTTGGCAATGCGTTGATCTCCTGTTGGGTATAAACCGTGGGCGCAGGCTCAACTTCCTTAGGTGCCGGGTCATCAAGCAAACGGGCCACAACGGACTCAGGTTCTTCAGATGGTGTGATGCGTTCGGCGGTTTGTTGGGAGGTTGGTGGACAGGCGAGGGCATGAGTCGTCGATGCGACAACCCGAACTTCTGGCCAAAGCTTCGCTTCAACACACGTGAGCGGCGGCGTCAAAGCGTTTTCGCTGAGCGGCGGCTCTTCGAACAGCAGGGCATGGGCGGCTGCGACTTCCTCTGAAGGAGCGGCTGGTGTAGCACTAAACTGTTCGGTGGTTGTTGGCTCTACTGGGTGCAAGGCGTTGAGTTTCTGTTGGGTACGGGCCGTGGGCGCAGGATCAACTTCTTCGGGTGCTGGCTCGGCAAACAAGCGGGCCAAAACGGATTCGGGTTCTTCAGGTGCGGTGAAGCGTTCGGCGGTTTGTTGCGGGGTTAGTGGCCAGGTAAGTGTATGGGTCGCGGTGGCAGCAACTCGGACTTCTGGCCGTGGTTTCGCTTCCTCCCACTTAAGCGGCGGCACCAAAGCGGATTCGCTGGGCGGCGGCTCTTCAAACAGCTGGGCACGGGCGGCTTCAACTTCCTCTGAAGGAGCGGCTGGTGCGGCAATGAACTGCTTGGTGGTTGGTAGCTTTACCGTGGGGACCTTTACTCGTTCGTAGTTTCCAGTTGCCAGGGATTTGGGTAGTGGTGAATTTGCGTTGGCCGGCATAGTCGGTAATCCGTTGGCACTCTCTCCGGGCGGCGGCATTACGGGCGCGGGAGGCAGGACGGCTTCGACTCTCGTAAGAGGAAGACTCTGTCGGGCCATAGGTTGCTCTGTAAGCGGCGGTCTCTCGGTGAGGTGCGTCGGGAGATCACAGGTTGTGGGCTCATGTTCACTCGTCCAAACTGAGGCTGGGGGTGTGCTACGTATCTGTTGTATCCAAGGATGAAACTCGTCGTTGATGTTGGGATGGTCCAAGGCAGGCAAAGGGTCTGTGGGGCTGTTGGGATTGGTGGCCAACCTCCGCCCCGAGAGGCTGGCGGCATTTAGTTTCCCGCTTGGTTAGTAGGAGGTGGGGGTGACTCTGGCCTAGCACGCCCATTCCGGCGTGGTCCTCGGCCACCGCTTCTTGGCGCTGACGGTTGGGTTTCAGCAGTCATGGCCGTGACGTTCATCACGGTTCCGCCTGGGCGACGTCGACATTGTGCTTCTATGCGGATGGCCATGTCGAGGGCTTCCATTAGTGATCGCGGGTTACTGCTTATAATCGGCACTTGGTAAGCTGTCTCTCGAATCCCATCAATAAAGCGCTGCACCATGATGTTGTTGTAGGTCAGCTCAGGCAGCTCGCCAAAAACTGCTCGACCAAGGCGTTCTAGTTCCAACGCGAAGTCATCGAGTGTCTCCTTTGGGCCCTGCATACGGTTATGAAAGATGTGGTAACCAGTATGAGTCCCTACTGTGAAATGTTCACGCATAGCCGTCTTGATAGCCTCATAGGAACGAAGGGTGGACTCTGGGAGGGTGGCGTGAAAGCGTTGGGCGCGCCCGTGCAGGCTGGTGTACAGCTTTCGGCACCTCTTTCTCTCCGACCAGTGATACTCCTCTGCCATATCGTCCAGCAGACGTTGAAACTCAGACCATGGCCTTGTGCCGTCGAATATAGGGGGTATCTCTGTATCGGGCAACTCCAAAAAGTCCCAATATCGAGAAGGAATGACTGAATGCGATGCTCTTTGCTCGGCTGCAAAGCCGGCTGTAGGAGGCTGCGGGTCGTATGAGCGACCAACAGGTGCAGCCGGGGGTTCTACCGGGCAATTGCGGCGCGATGCATTCTCCGCTGATGGTGCAACCAGGCGCGGCGTGCTAGATGAGAGCATTGGCTCTCCCACTGGCACGGCGGGTGCAAAGGTATGCGCAGCGTTGACCGGTCCTTTTGCTACACTTTGCAAGCCATCAAACATGGTCCTCTCGAAGCTCGCCCACATCTGCTCGAACTTTTGCTCGAACTTTCGTTCTAGAGACTTGTCAATTCCACTTACTTTGTCTTCCAGCTTTTGCATAAAAGACTGAATTTGTTGCTGTTGTGCGGCCTCTCCCATATTTCCATCGGGTGAGGGCTGGCGTTGGCGAACTGATTTTTTAGGCATTTTCTTTGGGTCTGGGTTTTCGCAAACCCACGTGACCCCACACCTGACACCAATGTAACGAAACTTGGTCGCCCGTAGGGGTTTCCAAATTCGCCACTGTTAGCCGAGCGGATACTTTTTAATTAGGTGGGGGTCAATCCAAGTTACGACAACGTCAGTCAAGTAACAACGCAATAGTTCTTAAGGGTTATTTTTAAGTTTTTATTAGCCGTTTTATTAATCGAGCTTGCCGCATGGCAGACAGCCGGAAAGAGAGAGAGAGAGAGAAGGAAAGCGATCAGTGGGATCGCTATTCTCCCAAAAGTTTTTGACCGGCTTTTTACAGGTTCTAGGGTGACCAGTCGTGCAGGGTTGCCAGGCGTCGGCTTTGGGTATGGTGCTGCCACTTGGGCAAGTATTGTGGCGCCACATAGGGGTAACTTTCGTTACAATACATTCCAATTGGCTTGCAAAGCCTTAGGCTTACTTGAAGACGACAAGCACTGGGATTTTACGTTGGCAGAAGCATCATTATGCCAGTATAATGTTAACTCATTGCCAGGTATCTGATGCCATGAGTCTTTGGAATAAGTACAAGGAAAGTCTTTCTGAAGATATATTGTACAGAATACAAAGGAAAATAGATGTCGATATAGATCCCGGACTGATGGAAAGTGTTTTCAATAAATGTTTAATTTGCCTTGAAGATCTTACATTGTCCATCGGTGGAAATTGTTTATCAAGTTATGGTTTACCCGAGGTAAACAGAGATCAAGAAGTTTTGGAAAACAGGGATTACTTAAGAGAAATGAATTACGAAATTAAT
This sequence comes from Drosophila lutescens, assembly GCA_037075285.1. NCBI lineage: Eukaryota > Metazoa > Arthropoda > Insecta > Diptera > Drosophilidae > Drosophila > Drosophila lutescens. The sequence goes on along the minus strand of JBAMCF010000948.1, from coordinate 245,742 downwards.
GAAGTTCAAGTAAGCAATGATGAAAATTCTCTTACTCCAGAACAAAAAGACTGTTTTAAAACGATCTTAGAAAGCGTTAGAGCCGAAAACGGTGCAATGTATTTCTTGGATGCTCCTGGTGGCACAGGGAAAACGTTTCTTTTAAATTGGCTATTGTCAAAAGTTAGACAAGACAAAAAAATTGCTTTGGCTGTTGCTTCTTCAGGAATAGCGGCCACGCTATTAACCGGAGGACGGACAGCCCATTCTGCATTTAAGCTTCCATTTGATTTAATAAATATGGAAACACCCTATTGTAACATTTCCAAACAGTCCAACATTGCTTTCGATCTTAAAAGTTGTAAACTCATTGTTTGGGATGAATGTACTATGGCTCATAAAGGGGGATTTGAAGCTCTTGATCAAATTTTAAAGGATATAAGAGACAATGACTTATTAATGGGAGGTATAACTGTTCTATTGGCTGGAGATTTTCGACAAACGCTCCCAGTTGTACCCCGTGGAACAAGGGCCGATGAAATAAAATCTTCCATAAAATCTTCCATTTTGTGGTCTAAAATTCAAAAATTGGCTCTTACGAAAAATATGCGTGTGCACTTACTAGGTGATAGAACGGCCGGTGTTTTTGCCCAAACTTTACTTAAAATAGGAGATGGAGATTATCCAACTGTTGATGGAAAAATAATAATTTCATCAAGTTTAGGTACAGTTGTTAACACTTTGGAAGAACTTACATCAAAAATTTTTCCAGATATTTCAAATATCGTTCACAAGTCATTGGACTGGCTATCAGAAAGAGCAATATTAGCTTCAAAATAAATAATCATCTTTCAAAATCATTTAACGGTGAGGAAGTTACATACAAATCAGTTGACACTGTTACTGAGGTAGAAGATGCTGTGCATTATCCTACTGAATTTCTTAACATGCAGAATCCAGCATGATTGCCTTTGCACGTTCTTACGCTAAAAATTGGTACACCAATAATGTTGCTAAGAAACTTAAGTCCCCCAAAGTTATGCAATGGAACGAGATTGCAAGTTAAAGCTCTTCACAAATTTGTTATTGAAGCCGTTATTTTTACCGGCTGTGCCAAAGGAGAGACAGTATTCATACCAAGAATTCCTCTAACGTCATCCAACTTACCATTTGAGTTTAAACGTCTACAGTTTCCTGTAAAGGTCTGTTTTGCCATTACAATAAATAAGTCACAAGGGCAGACTTTGAAAGTAGCTGGATTAGATCTTAGGGACGATTGTTTTTCCCATGGACAATTTTATGTGGCCTGTTCAAGAGTTAGCTCAGCAAAGAGCTTAATCATCCTATCTCCTGATGGCCAAACAAAAAATGTTGTTTACAGAGAGGTTTTAAAATAACTTTTGAAAATATTTGAACTTATATTGTGGACTAGGCCTATTTAGGGGAAACCACGTTAAAAAAAACGCGCCGTATCCTCTACCTCCGGATGGTGTGGAAATGAGGGTTAATTAAAGTTTCATCCAAAACTACAAATAAATTTAAACTAACTTTTAAAATGCAAAATTATATAATTCTACTGCGAACTATTTCATATGAAAAGTAGCTTCAGATATTTGGGTTATCCGCAAGCGAAGCTGCGGGCACCCTGCTAGTTAGTAAATAAAATTACCATTCATTCTCTCATCCCTTCGCGGAGCTTGTACGTACAACTGCCAACAACTTCCTTTTTTAAATATGGGCAAAAAGCGTATAGGCAAAACTTCTTCCGTCGAAGAAGATCATACCGATACAAATGATCTGCTTGAGCAGCTGGACCGCGTTAGGCGAAACATTGAACGGATCAATAAGGCAGCTCGCACGCAGATGCGTCCCTTCGAGCCGTGCGAGATGGAATGTCGATTAGAAATTCTCAATGACTATATTAAAACGGCATTCACCCTTCAGCAGGAAATCGAGGAAATCAGCTTGGACATAGCAAGTCGTGCGGACCTGGAAGAATTATGCATTTCAGCGAGGTCGTTTCTTAAGTCACTTTGCAGTAGGTCAGATGCAGATAGGGAACACTCTAGATCGTCTTACAACTTGGGACTAAATACGTCCATGTCGCACAGTAGGTATCTCCCGCACATGAAGTTGCCGAAGTTCGATGGTAATTATGCGGATTTCAAAAACTTTATAGGACTCTTTAAAAGCTTAGTTGATGCAGATCCCCAATTAACAAACGTAGAAAAGTTCAATCACCTGCTGTCGTGCTTAGAAAAGGAAGCTCTAGGTAATGTCAAGGCATATCAAATAACGGACGATAATTACCCAAAGGCACTAGAGAGTCTTAGTCGAGTCTATGACAATCCTTGCTTAATCTTCTTCGATAGCGTAGCGCGGCTGTTCAGTATTCCCACAATTTCTTCGCCGTCTACCACCTCGTTGAGATCGCTCATCGACACAGTCACGGCCATCTATGAGTCTCTACTATCTCTTGGTGACGACAAAACTATAGCAAACGCTATGATTATCCACATAGTAATGACCAAAGTAGACCCAAAAACGCGTTCTAGGTGGGAAGAACAAATAGACTATCAATCTATTCCCTTGTGGCAGGAATGCGCTGGCGCACTTAACAAGCGGTATCAGCATCTTGCAGCTGATGAATCGACCTCCGGGAGGGAAAAGCAAACTAAGCCCAATCGCGACGGCATCAGCCGAAAGGTTAGTAAAACTTCCCTAACTGTTTCACTGTCTACCGAAGCTGCGAACACAAAATGCTACTTCTGCAAAGCAAAGGAACATTACATTCAATCTTGTCCATCCTTCGCAAACGCATCCGTGGAATCGCGTTTTAAATTTGCCAAAAGTTGTCCGCTTTGCATAAATTGTTTACGAAAAGGACATGGCGTACCTCAATGCAAATCCTCATTTTGCCGAGTCTGCTCAAAGCCTCACCACACACTGCTACACAGGTACAATGTGGTACCGCCAAGTCAAACTGGCAATGTGGAAGCAACTGCACAGATCATCGATACTCAACTAACTCAGCAATCACTTAACGCATCATGTTAGCCACAGCTCTGGTTGATGTAAAGAGTCAATCAGGTCAAAAACAGACGGCGAGGGTTCTTTTAGATTCGGGCTCACAGGTTAATTTCATAACCGAAGAACTGGCAAAGGGTCATCAATTGAAGAGGTATCAACACAACACGACATTATTATGCATCGGCAATTCACATTTCACAGCTCGCCATGCAGTTCAAACTACCATTTGCTCTCGTGTCAATTCCTTTGAGGTCGTGGTTGAATTTATTGTGTTAAAATCCATTTCATCGTATCATCCTGTGCATTCCACAGCACCCACTGATTGGATTCCCGAAGACATTCGCCTTGCTGATCCCATTTTTAACACCCCGAAGCGCATCGACCTTCTCATAGGGGCAGACGTGTTTTTTGATTTGCTGACAACAGGAAAGATTCGACAAAGCGACTCCGGTCCCACTCTTCAGAACACAGTATTCGGTTGGGTAGCTTCCGGAAGTTGGACGATTCCGCGACCCTTAGCATCATCAGCGTGCTGCATGTTAGGGACGGTTGACGAGCCTCCGGCAGTTGCCTCCCTTCTAAAGAAAGTTTGGGAAATCGAGCTAGTACCAGAACTTACAAAATCCCAGTTGTACACACCCAAGCATGCGGCGTGCGAAAAAGCGTTCGCTGATACAATACGTCAACATTCTTCTGGCCGATTCATAGTAAGCCTTCCCTTCAAATCGAGCCCCAATAGCTTAGGGCACTCGTACGAAACAGCCCGCAGACGATTCTTAGCGCTCGAGCGACGCATGTATGCCAACCCTACAATGCTTGAGATGTATACAGATTTCATGCAAGAGTATTTGTCATTAGGACATATGTCAGCAACAGACAATGTCATTCCCAGCAAACCTCATTACTTCATCCCCTACCAGTGCATACTCAGACCTCAAAGCTCGTCTACAAAGCTTAGGGTGGTGTTCGATGCTTCTTCAAAAACAACCTCACAAATATCACTAAACGACCTCCTTATGGTGGGTCCAACAATCCAGCCTTGCGTGTATGCAACCTTGCTGAGATTTCGCTTACGGCCATTTGCCATGACCGCCGACATCACGAAGATGTACCGACAAGTGTTAGTAGAGGAGAATCATCGAGATTTTCAAATGATTGTCTGGCGGCGCAGCCGAGAAGAGCCATTACAACTGTATCGACTTAACACAGTTAAATATGGCACCGCTAGCGCTCCGTTTCTCGCCATACGTTGCTTAAACCAGTTAAGCAAAATATTTGCCAAATCGCATCCGAAAGGATCGCAGGCAATAGTCGACGACTTTTATGTTTAATACTCTCGAACTGGATGGAAACGCCCCACCAACAAAACGTTCGATCCTTTCATTCGCATCTCGCCTGTTCGATCCATTAGGTTTGATTTGTCCTCTCGTCACGCTTGCCAAAATCTTAATTCAGAAACTTTGGTCGCTGAAGATAGATTGGGATGAAGAAATTCCGCCAGAGATGTATAAGCGTTGGAATGCAGTCGCTTCCTCCTTTCAAGAGATAGGGTCCATTCAGATTCCCAGACACGCCGGCACAAGTCAAACAGGCAGCTATCAAATACACGGATTCGCGGACGCATCAGAAGATGCATATGGTTGCTGTATCTACGTCCGTGCTGTGACTACAGAGGGCATCAAAACAACTTTATTGACAGCAAAGTCGAAAGTCTCGCCAATAAACCGCCTATGCATACCGAGGTTAGAACTTTGCGCAGCCCATCTACTTGCTAAACTTTGGAGCGATGTCCAGAAATTGATCAATTTTAGTGTAGACAAAGTAGTAATGTGGTCAGATTCCGAAGTAGTTCTTTTTTGGTTACGCACAAGTCTCTCAACCCTCAAAACCTTCGTAGCCAACAGGGCCATTCATGAACTCGCCCCTACTGCAACTTGGAGGCATGTGCCAACTAGTTGCAATCCTGCAGACCTGCCATCGCGAGGCTGTACGGTCAAGGAGCTAGACGCGTCCTTCTGGTTTGATGGACCACAGTTCTTGAGTGCTGACCCCAGTACTTGGCCAATCAATGAACATTTGGCGAAGGCTTTACCAGACGCCCAGGTTGAAATTCGAGCTAATGCTGCATCACACACCACCTCAACGGTTGAGTCGAATCCAGTTCTTCGCGTCGTTGAAAATTTCTCCTCGTATCTGAAAACAATACGAATCGTCGCCTATATTTCTCGCTTTACAAGAGGCCGAAATTGGATTCTGTGGACTAGCACTACGCTCTCAGCTTCCGAATTAGCTTTCTCGTTTTTAACGATCGTTCAGTCTGTTCAACGTGAATCATTTGCAATCGAATTTGAAAAATTGTCTAAGAACCAGTACGTACAAAATTCGTTTCAAAAGCTTAACCCATTCATTAGCACAGAAACAGTTGGTACGTTACAATTAATGCGAGTTGGTGGCCGCTTTTTGCACGCTCCATTAGAACATAATGCCAAATTTCCTTTATTAATGCCGAAGGGAAATTATTTCGTAAGGTTGTACATTGTAACGAACTGATTTTGTATGTCTGCTCGCTACGAGATTCGTGCGGTTAGCTCAGAGAAGTTGTGTGTTCGTCCCACCAAATTTATATAAACGTGACCGCCCAGTAGATCAGTGAGAAAGCACAGAATGCACAGATCACAGCGGCCTTGATGGCTCGGTTGGCCTTGGTGTCGCCGCTCGTAGTCCTCGGTGTCTCCTGGTGATGTTCGTCTCTGCACGTCGATGCGTCGCTTTGGTGATCGCCTGCTTCGTTGATTTCGTGGTCCGGTCCTGTAGCTCCTTGTAGATGCTCGGCGATGTTCGTCTCTGATGCGTTGACTCGACGCCCACTCGTAGCGCCTCGGACTCGCAAGGAGATCAGCCGTGCGGGCTTAGGGAAGCGTCACCGTTCTCAGACTAGGGCGAACAGGTGCTGCGTTCTACAGGACAACGCCTATAGACACACAACCGCCTGTCCCTGGCTCTGTCCCGGATGGTCCCACTAGGCTTTTGCTCGGATCGCGCTGACAGTCTAGGTTGTCACCTGGAAGCCGCCTAGTTGCCACCTTGCCTTACGCCTGGTGTAAACGAACGTTCCACCCTGGCCTCACCCGCTAGCTTGTTCGTGACGTTTCCGTGTAGCTCGATGTCCGATGCTCGGCTCCGGGATGCGCGGGTCGTGACGCTGGACGTAGCGTGGCTTCTGGTACTTGGGGTTACGGACACGCCAGTCCCGGGCTCGTAAAACCGTGGGTCTTTCTAGGACAGCGCCTTGAACTGACAAACGGTATGTTCTCTCTAGGACAGCGCCTTGAGATCACGACTGGCCTATTCTCTCTAGGACAGCGCCTTGAGATAATAACCGGACTACGGCTTCCCCTTTCTGGTTGGTCTCACCGGGACCTGTTCGATTCTCACTTGACGGACTGGGCCTATGCCGGGACCCGTCAAACTAGTGTCGAAACAAGGCACAGGACTTCACTGCTCGACGCTGAAGGACACTCCAGGCGTAATGCGAGGCTTTAGTCGGACAGGAGTAGGAACGGTTCGCCTTGACTTAGCCGTGTGATGCCCCCTGGACCTCAGCTACCTGTGTCTCAATTCGGAGATTCCTGATGATCCAATCCCGAACGTCTCGACGTAGCGATCTTGCTCCTTGTAGGCTCCCACGGCGCTGCTTCCGACGACTTGACTTGTGTTTTCACTTGTAGATTACTTGGCACTGATCGACTGACTTATTCACTTTGATATCTTGACTGATCTTGACGGATTGATTCCTCGTGATCGACTCATCCAGTTGCCAGCGCCCGGCGGCTTTATATAGGGCCTCCGGAAACCGTTATTTCCCTTTTCCGCTCTGCCCGCTGAATCTCTCCACTCCGGGTCCAAAGTCCCTGGCTCCTGTTTGAGCCCGTTGCTATTCTCGTACGGCCTCGAACTGGACATCCATGTGTTGCGGCCGTCCCGCTGATTCTCCTGGTGCAAGTGGCACGCCTGTGTGCCGTTCCGCTGCTGAGATGTGGCACTTATCCTCCTGGTCCAAAGTTCACGGCAGAGTCCAAAGTCCGGTGCAGTCCCGTTATTTCCCTTCTGGACACGGCACTCTGGCTCTGCCCGCGAAGTCTCCACTCTCTCACTCTCCGTACTCATTCTCCAAACTCTCTTTGAGAGAGTTCTCCCTCACCGGAGTTAGATTCTCCAACCTCTCACTCTCCAAACTCTCTTCATCAGAGTTCTCTCTCCAAACTCTCTTCGCCGCGCCGTTACTACGCCAATTCGCCGCGTAACTGGTAAGCGGCCGGCCATCCGTTATTCTAGCCCCTGCTATTTGTGATGAGTTATTCAACTCCTCACAACATCCAGCATCTTCATCGCACCAATTGCCACGTTGGGACACGCGCACTCGTCGGCTTGCTTCTCCAAAGTATTTGGCTGATCAACGCCCGTCGAGAATGCAGTGCTGTTGTACGGCAATGCACTCACTGCTTTCGATACAAGCCTAGGTTGTATTCTCAAATAATGGGCAATCTACCGGCTGATCGCATTCTAAGCAATCAGGCATTCAGAGTTAGCGGAGTAGATCTTTTCGGCTCAATTAGAGTGTCATTAGGAATCCGCGGCAAAACCCCACTTAAAATGTACGTGTCGGTTTTTATTTGCTTCTCGACAAAAGCGATTCATATGGAACTCATAAAGGATCTTACGTCTAACTCCTTTCTACTTTGTCTCAGCAGATTCATTGGTCGCCGCGGACCTCTCGAAAAATTGTACTGCGACAACGCAACAAATTTCGTGGGTTCGTCAAGAATGCTTCAGGAGATCAAAGCCAATCTCGCAGATAACAAGTAAACGCACAGCACTCTCGGCGGATCTCACCACTTCGATTTCGTCTTCATACCCCCTCGAGCACCCCATTTTGGGGGCTTGTGGGAAGCGGCTGTCAAGTCCGCCAAACATCTTATCATCAACGCTGTCGGAAACGCTCTGTTGAAGGAAGACGAAGTCCAGACTGTGCTCGTCGAGGTCGAAGCGGTGCTAAACTCACGTCCATTGGTCGCAGATAGCAACAGCCCTAACGATGGGGAAGCTATCACTCCTGCACACTTTCTCGTTGGCACCACCCTCGCTACATTGCCACCAGTACAGTTGCCTCCATCGATGAAGGATAATCTGAGTTGCCTGAAGCGGTGGCAACTCGTATCAGCAATCAAGCAACGATTCTGGCGAGATTGGTCTCGCGATTACCTCACAAGCTTGGAAAAAAGGGCCAAATGGACAAAGGATCTCGCAAACATCAAGACTGGAACCGTCGTCGTTATCAAAGAGGATAATTTGCCACCCCAGATGTGGTTACTCGGCGTCGTCACAGAAGTGATCGCTGGGACCGACGGCAAGGTGCGAGTGGCAGTTGCCAAGACCAAATGCGGAACCTACAAGCGAGCAATTCACTATCTGGCCCCATTACCATTGGATTGAAGATCTGGAGCTCTTCAACGCGGGCGATGTATAGTCATTTCATATGCTTATCGTATTTTCATAGTATTCTGAATTTTATACAGCTCATACATGTTGCGCCACAGATAGCTGTGAGGCGGGGCACAGCCTGCTGAAATCGCTAATTAAAACACCCCCAACGGCTCGACATGTAACGGCTTTCTTTTGAATTTAGTATCATGTTAACCAACCCTGTAAACCTATTTTGTTAAGTTGCACTCGAAGCAACCCTGATCGCTGTTAGCTTTTTCGCCCCACGGCGAATTGGCTCATACGGCACTTGGAATAAAACTGCGTAAAGGAGAACATCGTGTGTCTAATCTTTTAAAACGCTAAGTTCTGTCGGTGTCTACAAGTTGCTTTAAATACTCATTTCCTTTAGGCAAACAGATTGTATTAGGAAAAAAACGTTTAGTACTTTGTTTCTTGCTCGACGACATCAGCTTGTCCAAGCAGAATGGAAGATTTGCGATCGAGATAGAGGAGCAACAGTCAGGAGGACGTAAAGGATCCTATTTCTTTAGGTGTTTTGCCAATACTACCGAAATCCGGAGTCCGAAGTTTCTTAAGAACAAGAGTCTTTGAAGCTTCCGAATGATTCCTCGGTGTCCTTGACTGTCGAACCGCGATTGAGATGCACCGAGAAGTCAAAGGGGTGATGGCGGGTGAAGAAACGTGGATTTCTGTTAAATAAAATGACACCCTTGACTCCCAAACTTCGACCAAGTCGTAGTTGGAAATCGACTTTGTCATTGTTTTGTGTTACACGTTAAATTTTGTTATCATGTTCCAAGGTCCAGGGCAGTCCATTAAGGAAATCGCGCTGCGGCTCAGTTCTCCGTGCAGGATGGGACGGTTTATCGTAGTTCCTTCCCAATCTTTCCCAATGAACTTTGTGAATAGTTGGGGAGTCGCAAGTGTTCGTCTACTGAAGGCAGCTTCGTCGGAGCTGCGGCTGTTGCACGTAGCCGGGTGGCAAGCTGTGGAAGAGATTTGGAAACACTCGACGATCGCGAAGCGCGAGAGAAATGAAAATCACGATGTACTTTTCGGGAATAGCGCGGACCGGCCGGGTGATGTATTTCAATGCGGTTAACAATGAGAACTAACTTATGCCCAATTGAGCGCTGCGCTTCAAAGCGCAGCAGAGAGATTCCGGGAGCGGGAAGGCGGGAGAGCCTGAAACCCATCTGGGAATTTGGTCTAGGACCGAGTAGCTATGGAGAAAATCACGCCACTTTTGGCACAGTTCAATTGGGAGTTCATCATCCCACCCAAGATCATGAAACCAGATCTCCTGCATGAAAATCTTGGCACAGACCACGAAAAGAGCGAGCCAGCCTGCTGGATCAAACAGCTTGGCAATTTGGGAAAGAACATGTCGTTTCGTGAGTGTATCTTCGCTGGATAGGTCTGGAGGGGCGAAGAAAAACTCATCGGATGTTGCTTTCCAACGGACTCCGAGAGTTTTCGCCGTGCTTTTCGTATCTATTTTGAGGAAATCGGCATTTAAAAGATGATCGGTATCGATATGAGCCAGAACTTCTTTGTGGTTGGAGGTCGATTTCCTTATTGGAAAACCAGCCGAATCGAGGGCACTCTGCAACTCGCGAATGGTGATTTGAGCCTGTCCTACAGAGTCAGCTCCCGAAAGGACACGCTGAATCGTGGGTAGGAACGACTTCTCTCATGTGGTTGAGGTCGAGATATTCTTGGATCACTGTGTCGTACTTGGATTTTAGCATACTGTCCCTTTTTAGCCGCTGCTCGTTTCTTAAGAATTGAGCCAGCGCCTGGGATCTGGAATATCCTAGGGAGAATTTAATGTTCTTAGGATCTCGAAAAGGAAGACTCACGACATACCGGTATCGTCTTTTGTGGTGGTCCGAAGGAAATTGTCCTCACAGATCACTTCGGATTCTTTTGCCACTTTTACAGGCAGATCCTCCACCTCCCAGAATTTGGTGAGGAGTTTATCTAGCGACGCTTCATACGCATGTGCAACTTGCGTGGAAAAGGATGATATTTGTTTTTGCCTTGGAGTGGTAACTGGTCCTGTTAGGATCCAGCCGACAATAGTCCCTCGACCGAGAAGAGAGCCACAGATGTTCGCTCAGGTACAGCTTAGGAGATTAGAATATCAATTTGCGCGCTCTCATAAAACTTTGGGTCCGCTAATGGAAGTTCGGGAAGATCTCGCAGGAAATTATGCGGAAGCGGACATGAAAGAAGATTCCCTGCTATTTGCGGCAGCACGTAGGCAGTCGTGTTTAACTGCAAACTAGGCCGGGTCGGAGAACGGATCGTGAGTTGACAGAGCTTTTTTGTCTCAGCGGAGACCGTTTGATTAAGCCCTGAGACCTCTGCCTGGATAACCTGGAAATTGGTACCTCGATGGCATATATTAATTATGGCGGTGCCTAGGAGGACTGACCTAGAGCCTGCCGCAAAATAATTTTGAAGCGTTGACTGCGTGCCACTGGCAGCCGAAGGACCGGGAGTATTTGGTCTGGATCTGGGCGTTGCGTGCGCTGGGGATGGGCTGCCTCGGTGTAGGAGGGTGTGATGGCGGCCGCGGCACGTGAAGCAGTTATGTGCGCTTTCGCAGTCGCGCAGCTGATGTGTTCGCGCAAAGCAGTTCAAACACAGCTGTTTTCTTTTGATATATGCGATGCGTTGGTCGACCGTCATCTGGAGAAACTGCGGGCATGTGCGTACAGGATGGTTTTCTCTATTACGGAGATCGCACCCTCTAGGTTGTCTAGGTGCTACCCTTGTCTCATATGAATTTATTCTCCGAGACGCCGTGTTGGATGTGGATGCCCTGGGCTGAGCCTGACTAGAACCTGATGGTCGAACATCATCTATGGCTTCTAGTGTCCTGTGACGCTCCGTTAGGAAAGCGTTCAGCTCGTGCAAAGTAGGGATCTCGGCTTTGTTATGAAGGGACTGCTCCCATAGGGAAAGAGTAAGCTTTGGGAGTTTGGTCAAGTTTGGTCGATCTGAATACCGGACATTTCTAATGCCGAAAGGCATGGTACTTTGGATGGTACTGGATGGTACTTTGAAGTTCTTTCAAAGCTCCTGTGTGACGGACGGCACATTGAAGAGTATCTTCAATTGAATGTTTACTAACAATCGCTTGTTTTCGAAACGCTCAGTGAGGTTATCCCACGCTGAGCGAAAGCCATCGTTAGTAAGGGGTGAATTTGAAACTATATTGTGAGCGTCGCCACTCGTTTTAGCATTACGGTGGAATAATTTCTCGACTGGAGTGAGCCTAGGATTGTTGATATAAATTGCCGTCAAAAGATCCCTAAAGTTTGGCCAACGAAGATAATCGCCGGTAAAAACCTCGGTATCGCACGGCGGAAGCCGACAGCCTGACGAAAGATATGCCTGGGGAGGATCCGCTGGTGTTGGGGTAGGTTGCGGAATTTGCGGAGTTTGGGCTATTTGATCTGCTATCTATGCCCCACACCATTCGTACGCGCTGTAGCAGTAGCCGTACTTAGCCTTAGAACTGGCAAACTCTCAGCTGCACTCTTTCCGACTGCTACGATGCACGCGGTACAGACATCATACTCCTTTTTGATGCGGCCCAATACCTCTCGGATTTCGTCTCGGCGGATGTTCAGAACCGACAGCGTCGGAGGGACAGCCGAGGGAATGTTAATTCTGGATTCCAGTTCGGACAATCGATCTGGGACTTCAATAAACTGGCTCATAGCGAGGTCTGCAGCCGTTGCAACCATTTTTGTGCTGGCACGCGTTATTCTGACGACTGCAAAAGGAGTTTTTTTGGGGGTGGCGACTTTACCTTTTTAGGTGAGGGCGACCTTACTGTGATTTTTGGGATTTTTGGTTTCGGAATAGGCGATAGCTTGCCAGAACTTTCCCTGGACATACCAAACTAGGATGCGGTTTGGATGGAATGTGCGCGCTGATATTTCGGACAAAAATCAAAGAAACAATTACGGACCCACTTATGGACCGGTGTTAATAGGGTATCGACCAGCTAAAATAGTCGATATGCCTGGCTGAATTATTCTTAAAATATTCCCCAGGCTTTTGGTGAAACGATGGAACAAATGGGAAAAATACCAAAAAAAATACTACAAAATAAAATATTGAAAAATACTGTCCTTGATAAGGTATTTGTCGTTTAGTATTTTAGTATTTGTGGTTGGCCGAATTAGGATGGGATTGGATGCCCCCGGCATCTTGAGTTGGAGTTGAACTTGGTATTTATTAATTTTGTTGGAATTTATTTATAAGATGATTGAAAAACAACTGCCCGAACTTTTGCGGGCTGTGTTGCTGGACGTTGATGCACTATGGTCAGTACAATCAAGTGACCCTTACGACACCAAGCAATGCTTGTTTCGCGCGGAGCCCCACACCGTTTTGAGCGAGTAAACGAAATCGCGGACAAAGAAAAAGACAATTGCACAATAGACAATTAAAAATACATGCAGGTCAAAATACGAATAGTCAAGATACATAAAGTAAAACTAATTATTTGCTAGGTAGGATAGTATTATTGATTTAAAGATAGGCAGTGAGTCGGTAGTAGATATTAGGTGGTATAGTCTATTATAGTCATTGCAGAGTACTCTAAATGGTTCATGCATTGCATAATTATAGATACAATGATTTAAAACTAGAGGAATATAGTTTCTTGTGAATCTATTATTCACATTAAAATGCAGGCGACCCAGTAACTCGGGGCTCTACACATCACCATGAATAAGATTTCTGATAAACGTAATACCAAGCATAGTTCTTCGGTTAACTAATGATGGTAAATTAATTAGAAGTAGTCTACTAGAGTAGGATGGCAGTATTAGGCTTGTATCCCAGTTAAGTCCCCGTAAGGCAAATATTAAAAAGTTTTTTTGCACAGACTCAATGCGGTCTATATGCACCCCATATTGGGGACTCCAAACTGGATCACAGTACTCAAGAATTGTTCGGACTAATGAAATAAACAAGGTCTTTGTGACATAGGGATCATCGAATTCCTTCGACCACCTTTTGATAAAAGCAAGCACGCCCCTGGCTTTATGTAGCATGGTAGTAATGTGATCAGAAAATTTATGTTTAGGATCCATATAGACTTCAAGGTCGTCAGCATGCGTTATTCTATATAACACACAACCGCTCAAAGTATAGGTTGAATAGTAAGGGCTGACACGAAAAAAGGTCATTGGTTTACACTTAGACCTGTTTAAATTAAAGTCATTATTCATGCACCATGTTTGAAATGCATTGAGATCGGATTGTAAAGCTAAACTTTGTGCGGGATCATTAAATTGCAGGCACAACTTAATGTCATCTGCGTACATAAGTACACGTGAGTTCGTTAGGACTAGAGGAAGGTCATTTATAAATAATGTAAACAGGAGCGGACCAAGATGACTTCCTTGTGGTAGACCGGACTTAACTAGGATTAGGGATGAAAAAGAGTTTTTAAAAATGACCCTTTGAGTCCTGCCATTCAAATAACTTAAGATCCACCTAAGGAGATCATCAGGAAACCCTAAGAGGTCCAATTTCCGAACTAAAATCGGATGGTTTACAGAATCAAACGCCTTACTGAAATCAGTGTAAACCACATCAATCTGACGATTTTTTCTAAAACCATTTAACACAAATGAAGTAAACTCCAAAAGGTTGGTTGTCGTTTTATAAATCCGTGCTGACAAGAGGAAATAAGAGACCTACAACTGTGTTGCAAATGGGGAGTAATAATGTTCTCAAAGAGCTTCGGAATAGCTGATAGCTTTGAAATACCTCTGTAATGCGCGGGAATTTCGAGCTTTTTGCGGTACTGAAATTCGCGTGTATGTGTGGATGTATGGATGGATAGTGCGCAAAAATATGTAAATAAGAAAAACCACACTGAGACACAAAAGTTATTTCACGTCGGCTTTGGGAATTTATTTAATATATATTTATTGGATGGCCGAGGGAAATACTTGAATTTTCGGAATTGGGGTGTAGTTATGTAAAAAAATATGTATAAATGTATGTGTGGAATATATGTAATATGTATGTAATATATACTCGTTACTCGTAGAGTAAAAGGGTACATTGTATTCGTGCAAAAGTATGTAACAGGGAGAAGGAAGCGTTCCCGACCCCATAAAGTATATATATTCTTGATCAGGGTCACTAGCCGAGTCGATATAGCCATGTCCGTCTGTCCGTCTGTCCGTCTGTCCGTCTGTCTGTCTGTCCGTCTGTATGAACTCTGAAACTACAAAACCTAGAAGGTTGAGATTTTTCGCACATATTTTTTGGCTTCCTACGCAGCGCAAGTTTATTTCAGCCGAGCGCCACGCCCCCTCTAACGCCCGCAATCGCCTACTAACGATTTTGAAATGTGTTTGGCGGCCACACCTTTAAAGATTTCCGAGAAGTATAAATGCAATTTTGTTGTGTATATTTATACCTATCGAAATGTAGAAGACATTTTTCAAATCGGACCATTCATTAAAAAGTTATGCGCAATCAAAAAAATGTTATATATCCATCTCCCTCGCACTTCCTTTAGCTGAGTGACGGGTATTAGATAGTCGGGACACAAACCCGACTATAGCATACTCTCTAGTTGTACATTTTGCCGGTGGTTGTGTGTTGTAAATTTTCGATTTATTGTGGACTATATTTGGATTTTTTAATAATGTAAGCAAATATTTGTCACAGCGGATGTACAATAAAAAATCAATATCAAAAAATATTTGTGGGCCGAAATTGGCGGAACACTTAATTTTTGTTTCCCTTTTTTGTGGGAAATTAATTTGAGCTTAATTTTTTTAAATTATTTATTTTTAACTGTTCACTGAATTTTTTTTTGAAATTAATTTATTTTTCACTGTACGCTTGACTTTTTATTTGCACACTTTTATTTGGATTTATATTTTTTATTTCTTCGATTTGATGTTGGATGTATATTTAATGGATGTACGGCCAAATGCGACTATGAAACTTGTACATCAATATGCACACGAAAAGGAATTGGAAAATAGGCAATATGGCCGCACGTTAAAAGAGAACGAAGAAATTAAAGACGGAATCGGAATTGTAATTTACTAACTGCCGTTGTCGGATTAAATCGGACTCGGATTTTAGACAAATCGTACAGAAAGTCAAACGAATTATGTTTTTCGGATGGCTGACTGTCGACCGGCAGTTAATAAAAAAAATTAATAAAATGACACTTATCGGGCTCGAATGGACCAAAAAATGAATACTTGGGGCGTCGCGAGTGTTCGTCTACTGAAGGCAGCTTCGTCGGCGTTGTGGCTGTTGCGGCTGGTGCACGTAGCCGGGTGGCATGTTTTGTAACGAACTGTTTTCAACTGTTGGATCGCTACGTAAACGCCGCGACTAGCTCAGAGATATTGTGTGTTCGTCCCACCAAATTTGTATTGCGTGACTGCCCGTGACCCAAGAAAATGCAGTGATATCCGATTGGGACAAATCGGAAAACTTTTTTAAGTTTTTCTTTTCGCTGGAATTGGGCTCTTCGTCAGCTGGCTGTTGCGGCTCGCCTTGTCGGCGACGTGCCTTCCTCGGCTCAAGATTCACTTCGTGCGTTTCTCGGCGGCGCTCCTCGACGGCGTCGCTGCCTTATACCTTCGTGCTACGTGTGGACTCCTGCGGCGTCGTTCTCCAATGGCGGCTCTCCAGTTCCACCCGGCTTGTAGGGCTCAAAAGTCTGCACAACCTTCCTTTCGGGTCCGACCAGAATGATCCTGGGATCACCTGTTTCGTCGTGTTCCCTGGGGTCGGTCTGGCTCTAGCCTGAGAAACAAATGTCCCGACAGGTCAAATCCGAGGATTCAGCCTTATCGTCAGTTCACCGTAACCCCGACGCCTGGCACAAACTCTTGATCCGCGCTTACCCTGCCGGTAGCTCGTCCTTCTCTCGACTCTGCTCCTGTCCTGCACTCGTCTCCACTCCAATCCTTGTGTCCTACAGATCTCACCGTTGCAGTCTCAGCCTTGGCCTAGCGTCTTGACTCTGGTATCTTGATCTGGGCGTTGAGCACTCGGTTACTCGGTACTCTCACGGTCCCGCACTCGATTGAATCCTCGCACTTGAATCTTGATATCTGGTTCTCTTGTCTCACTTGTACTTTCGCTCGCGTATCTTGGTTGTCTGTCCTCCTGTACTCCGGCTGTCAGGGTCGCGACTTCCGACCGACACGTCCCGTGCCTCTTCACGGATCGAGCTGCCGCGCGTACTCCAACTGACTTCCTCGCGAACTTCCACTGACTGCCTCGAGATGCGCCTGCGCCGTCCCTTTTATAGGCAGCGGCGGGGTCCCGTTATTTCCCTTTTTGCACACGGCTCGCTAGGGTCCAATGTCTAAGGGTGTCCCGTTAGTTCCCTTTGCACACGGCACGCATCGGGTCCAAGGTCCAAGATGTCCCGTTAATTCACGGTACATCCTCTTTGCGCCGGTTCAAAGTCCACGGCTTTACCGTTCGACCTTATTGCCCTTTGGCGGCGTGGGTCCAAGGTCCAGCGCGGCACCGTTATTTCACGGTCTCTCCGCTTTGGCCGGGTCCAAGGTCCAGTATTTACCGGTGGACCTGGATGCCTTTGGACTCTGCCGCATTCTCGCTGCCTTCGCTGTTGCTAGGGGCTCTCCTGCCTCGAGATTTGTGGGGAGTTTTACGACTCCTCACAGTTTTGTTTATGTTTTTCGGTTGGCTGACTGTCGACCGGCAGTTAATAAAAAAAATTAATAAAATGACACTTATCTGGCTCGAATGGACCAAAAAATGAATAGTTGGGGCGTCGCGAGTGTTCGTTTACTGAAGGCAGCTTCGTCGGCGTTGCGGCTGGTGCACGTAGCCGGGTGGCAAGCTGTGGAAGAGATTTGGAAACAATCGACGATCGCGAAGCGCGAGAGAAAAGAAAACTCGATCTACTTTTCGGGAATAGCGCGGACCGGCCGGGCGATGTATTTCAATGCGGTTAACAATGAGAACTAACTCATGGTGAAACTATACAAGGTGGTCTCGTCGCGAGAGCTGCCCTCTTTTGAGGACGTTATTTGTGCCAGTCGTTTGTCAAACGTTGTTGAAAGAGGTTGTGTAGCGCTTTTTTTTCATTGTCTTCTTCTTGCTTGTGTACACAGAAAACGTTACATTTTGCAGCTTCGTTTTCTCTGTGTTTCTTGTTGTGTTATATTCTCGTATGTGTGTAATTAATAATTATAATTACTGATTATTCAATAAAACAAGAAAGGAAGCTAGCTTCGGCCAGCCGAAGCTTATATACCCTTGCAGATAAAAGAAATACCTTTTTAAGTTGTCAGAAATAAACACGCCTACTTCCTGCAAAGTTACAATGAATTTTCTTATATTTGTTTGATTATTCGTATGGGAGCCTTAAGATATAGATGTCCGATCCGGCTCGCTCCGACATATGTACTACCTGCAATAGAAAGAAGACTTTTGGGAAAGTTTCATTGCGATAGCTTTAAAACTGAGAGACTAGTTCGCATAGAAACGGACAGACGGGCAGACGGACAGACGGACAGACGGACATGGCTAGATGGACTCGGCTATTGGTGCTGATCAAGAATATATATACTTTATGTGGTCGGAAACGTCTCCTTCACTGCGTTACAATATCTGACTGAAATTATAATACCCTCTGCAAGGGTATAAATATACAAAAAAATATTACTATAAATAGGAGGAGAGCGGCGTAAACACTTTGTAATAGATTAACAACGTTTCCAGGATAATAGAGTCAATTGACTTGAAACGCTTGCTGGGGTTCGAGACGACAGAATTCGAGTCTTAAGGGTACGCTGAGCTTAGAAAGGAGTTATTAGCTCATGGGAAACGTTTCCCAGATCTCGTTGTGGATGAAGATTACGTGTTTCTGTGGTCCAAACGTGATGATGTCAAACCCAAACTGGGGGAATACACCTAGAAACTGTGAATACCGGCTATTCTCTCAAGCACTCTGATAGAGCAAGCACATTGCCCGAAAGAAAAGAGGTCACGGTGGAATGGCGAAAAAATTGAGTTGGCTGCGTCAGAGATTTCACTGGCCGGGAATGGTAAGCCAAGTCCGAGCTTATGTTAGGGATTTTACAATATGCAAAGAAACCAAGCCAACGAATTGCGGCCCTAAACCCGAAATTGATGCGGAAATTATAACACTTAGGCCATTTCAGAAAATATACTGTAACGAAAGTTACCCCTATGTGGCGCCACAATACTTGCCCAAGTGGCAGCACCATACCCAAAGCCGACGCCTGACAACCCTGCACGACTGGTCACCCTAGGACCTGTCAAAAACTTTTGGGAGAATAGCGATCCCACTGATCGCCTTCCTTCTCTCTCTCTCTTTCCGGCTGTCTGCCATGCTGCAAGCTCGATTAATTAAACGGCTAATAAAAACTTAAAAATAACCCTTAAGAACTATTGCGTTGTTACTTGACTGACGTTGTCGTAACGTGGATTGACCCCCACCTAATTAAAAAGTATCCGCTCGGCTAACAGTGGCGAATTTGGAAACCCCTACGGGCGACCAAGTTTCGTTACAATACATTGATTTTCTGGGCAAGTATACAAGGTCTCAAGGAGGGAATTCATGCGCGGATCCACGGGGGTGATATGGGTGATATATCACCCCCCACTCGGGTGAAAAATTAATGGAATATTGGAATTCAAAAAGTATGCAACAACAAATTTGTTCTGATATCACCCCCCACAACAAAATCCTGGATCCGCCACTGAGGGAATTCGTATGTGTTCATAGTAGTCAATCATTTCTGGAAGCTCACACTCATCAAGGGCATGCGGGAAGCAACGTCTGCAGGAGTAACAAGCTTGGGGTTCTGCAATTGTTACATTCCGACAACGGGAAACAATTTGTTCCCAAACAGTTCAAGAAATTTCTGAAGGAATATGGAGCTAAACACATCCGGACCGATGTTTACTCACCTCAATCAAATGCGGCGGCAAGAGTCAACCAGTCTGTTCTTAATACGATTCGAGCATATTCAGAGCATGACCACCGAGACTGGGATCTGTATCTGTCAGAGATTGAGTGTGCACTCAGAGGCGCGGTTCATCAGGCTACTGGAGTATCCCCATATTTCACTCTGTTTAGGCAAAATATGTTCACCAACGGGGCAGATTACCAACTGGATCGCCCTGATGCGCGAAGAAATCCGGAGGAATTCGCACAAGGCATACGAAAGAAGCGCAGCTGTGTACAATCGGAGGTCAAGAAATGTACGATTTGCCGTCGGAAAGGAGGTATACAGGAAGAATTTATGTAATTTCGGCCAGAACTACAATGCCAAGTTCGCGAAGAAATTTGTTAAGTTAATTAAGTCAAGGATAGGGAAAAACATGTACGAGACCGAGACATTGCAAGGGAAACATAGTAAAATATATCACGCGAAGGATTTGAAGCAGTAAAAACGGGTGTGATCCCTCGTTTGCCCTTGTCCTGAAGTCCCAAAATGATCCTCCGTGTTTTTACGGTAGTGCAAGATGTCCAGATGTTTCGTAGAGGTCCATGGGAGGATGCCAAAGGCCCATAATATGTCCGATGGTATCCTGTGACCTGGAAGAGAACAAATGGGTGGATTAGTTTGGATTAGTTTATCAATGTTTTGGCTGTCACCAGTTGCGAGACCATATGTAGTTGCAGCGAGTAGTGTTGTAAAGTACAAACATCTTGTTATTGCTTGGCTTAGATGCCTGGCATAAATAACACACCAATTGAGTACGTGGAAACCGCCAATAATCTGGGTATCACATTCAATAGAACATTGAACTGGGATGACCACGTAAATAAAGCGATAGGCAAAACATATGGGCTAATAAGATCCTTGTCACTAGTTAAATGTTCCTTACCTGTTACTGTGCGTCTACTTATTGCGAAGTCTTGTCTAATACCCACACTCTTCTATGGTCTAGAGATATATGCAAATTGTGATTTTGCAAGCCAACATAAACTGAAAATAGCATACAATAGTATTGCGCGTTTTACATTTAATTTGCATAGATCCAACCATGTAACTCAATTTGCTTACAAAATATTTAACCTTAGCTTGGCAGATTATATTAAAAGCCGTACAATAATCTTTTTATCGGCCAGCCGAAGCTTATATACCCTTGCAGATAAAAAATATTAAGACTCATCGAGTTATAAGTATTATCGCAATTACGAAGGTCGAACAAAGAATCATATATCATAACACTTGCTGCCGATACTGCAATTATACAGCTCGACCGTCAGTATGCTTAACAGTCATCAATCTGCCGGCGCAGCGAAAATAGCTGACTCCACAATTCGGAAATAGAGCAATAACTCAGCACTGCATATAGCACTTTGACCCACTGCGAGTTATGAAGAATAGCTGTAATTTCATTTCCCCTTTCTACATATTTTTGTTAACGTAAACACTTTTGTACCTATAAATACCGTTAAGTTTGTTCAATAAAATCAGTCTCAATCTCAGAATACCACTGACTGTTACTCATCTACCATCGCAATCAACGGAGGCTGTCGCTTTAGTCTTCAGATCCTCATCTTGCGCACCATTCTCCGCCGTTTCCTAGTTCCAAGTGCTGGGTGCGACATCTAATCAGTAGACAGTTTATGTGCTGTATACTACCCAACCCCCGATACACAATTCCTGTGACCAGGCGAAGTAACGCCACTCACGCTAAGGATAACGTATTAACATTTGGTGACCCCGACGTGATCTCACCAAGAGATCACACCATAGAACACAACGTTGGAGATATCTTCCATACGAGTCCTTTTGCCCAAGTCGTCAACAAGGCGACAGATTAAGGACACCTGAGAAAAGTCGACTCAGGAAGTTGGAAGACTGGTCAACAAGGCGACCAGTTCCGTCAACGATTTGATAAAATCGTTTGTGATCCCAGCAGGAAAGGATTCGTGAATCCAATCCCGGACACATTCTCAAAGTTGTCAACACGCGACACTTTGATAACCAACACCATCCTCACAGCAAGTGCCATCGTGGCCACAGAGGGACACCTGAGATCGAACCTATCGACTCAGGATCAATAAAGGACCGGTCAACAAGGCGACCACCTTTATCCACCATTACTGTTCAGTTTCTGACCAAATCTGGTTGCGAATCGGAGCGTATCCAGCGTAAGCGAATAAAATACTCCCACCGGGTCAGAAACACAGAACAAGATCAAAATGGTTAACAGCATGGGTGAAGAGAATCCTTCATCGGACATTCAAAAGATTATAAATGCACAACAAGAATTAGGCAATGACATTGCTAGGTGCATCAATAATTTCAAGAAAGATGGACCTGCACGGAAACAAAAGCCTGAATATTTTGAAGCCCGATTATTGGCAATTAATGAAGCCTGGGAGATGTTTAAAGAAAATGAGACTCATCTGCCAGACTCACAGAAAGGATCTAAGTACGAGAAGTATGCAAACGATCTTCGATCGACTTACGAGAAATATACCAAGATCTTTCAGGAAGGTCTTGACTTACTCCTAGCCAGTAGCAGCAAGGAGGATAAAAGTTCGGTCAAGACTTGGCAGCCACCCATGACAGAAGTCAGTGACAAAAGGCTAGCCTCACTATGCCGACGCCAAGGAGAGGTTATTGAATCCCTTAGAATGGCGCTAAAGGAGTACGCGACGGTAAAGGGTCAAGCCTCCACTAACTTCATAAGTTCTTTGTGGGCACAAGTACAAGAGGTCCATCTAAAAATTTATGAAGAATTTGACAACCCGATAGAAAAGGGCTACAACAAGGAAGCCTACGGGACGTTACAAGTGGAAGTGCAAAAGGCGCTCATGGCTGGGCCAAGTGCATCTGCCACAAACAGCACTGATGTGCAACTGCCAAGAATAAACATTCCGAAATTCGATGGAGAACTGTTAAAATGGAGACAATTCTTCGATTTATTCTCATGCATGGTTCATGAAACCAACATGCCCACCATAAAGAAAATGTGGTACCTAAAAACCGCACTTACCGGTGATGCAGAAAGGTTGATTCGACATATAGAACTCAAGGAAGACAATTATAAAGAAGCTTGGGAAATACTTGTTGATTCGTATGACAAACCAAGACAGCTCGCAAATACTGTAATTCGCAAATTGTTGCATCAACAGGCATCTTGTGATAGCGCAAAGTCATTGCAGGAATTATATATAACAACGATTGAATCTCTCGCCTCCTTGAAGGGCCTAGGCATCGACATATCCACATGGGATCCAATTTTAGTCGTGCTCCTGACAGACAAGCTCGACATGAATAACCGGGCTTTGTATGAGCAATCACTTGGAAGCGCGACTGAGATCCAACCATTACATACAATGATAGATTTTTTGGATCAAAGAGTACGAGTCCTAAACACAGGAAAATCGGAAAAATCGTCGAAAAGAGAGCCAAAGAACTCAACGTGTGCGTCGTCAACAACTGGAAAGTTCTCTGCATGTGAATTCTGTAAAAAGGAAGCCCATCCCCTATATAGATGTGAAGACTTCCGATCTAGGCCCACATCTGAAAGATTAAATTGGGTACTGAAACAAAAAATGTGCGTCAAATGCTTCGGTACTGATCACAAAACAAAGGACTGCCGTAGTCGAAAGTGTTTTAAGTGCAAGAAGGATCACAATACTCTGCTTCATCTCGACACCACAGTAGAGCCTCGTACACCAATTGTAGGGGCGGCGAGTAATAAGAATTATAACCTACTCGCCACGGCTAAGGTTGCAGTACAGGCCAACAATGGGCAGTGTGCAAACTTTAGAGCACTACTGGACTCTGGATCACAGATAAATCTGATTACAGAGCGAATGGCTTCAATGTTATCACTAAAGCTTCACAATGCTAAGTTACGAATTGAAGGCATTGGAGGACTCCCGAAAACTAGTAAGGCACGAGTCAACATACTAGTTAAATCACTTCATAGTGGGTTCACACAACGGATTGAAGCTTTTGTGTTACCCCAAATAATACCTGATCAGCCAGCCCAGCCACTTTCGCTAGCGGCTACAAAGTTATCCAAGGGAATGGCCTTGGCGGATCCCAACTTTGACAAACCAGGAAAAATAGACCTGCTCATTGGTGCAGAGCACTATTATTCTTTGCTGCTCCCAAACCAGAAGAACTTCACCACCAAAGGTACAATTCTGCAAAAAACAAAGTTTGGCTGGATCGTAGCTGGTAAGGTGAATGCTACTGACAGTTCGTCTGCCGTCTGCGCGATTAATTCCATACAAGAAACCAACGATTTAATAGAGCAATTTTGGACATTGGAAAACTTGGACACAACCGAAAAACATCGGTCTCCCACAGAAGCATACTGCGAAAAGCATTTCATGGGAAATTTAAGGACAGCAGCAGATGGAAAATTCATTGTAAAACTCCCGTTCTCTGAACAATCTTCAGCCCTGGGGGAGTCAAGGGAAATAGCTACGAAAAGGTTTCTCGCATTGGAGCGAAGAACATCAGCAGAAGTTTGGAAAGGGTACTCTGCCTTCATGGATGAGTATGAAAAATTGGGACACATGAAAAGTGTAGGTCCAGCACAGATTCCCAAAAGTCATTACTTCATACCTCATCACTGTGTCCTCAAACCGGACAGCACTACCACAAAATTACGGGTAGTATTTGACGCATCATGCAAAACATCGAGCGGAAAATCTCTCAATGATATCTTGCATGCCGGCCCAACCGTACAAAGTGAGTTATTCGCGATACTTTTACGCTTCAGAACTCACAAGTATGTGTTCACAGCGGACATAGAGAAAATGTACCGTCAAGTCTGGATAAACCCGGATGATCAGTTTTATCAGCTCATCGTCTGGAGAAGTAATCCATCAGAGGATCTTAAGTACTATCGCTTGAAGACTGTAACATACGGAACCACCTCCGCTCCGTTTCTGGCAACAAAATGCTTAAACCATTTAGCACTCAAATCAAAGGCCACTCACCCCTTGGGATCAGGTAAACTCCGAGATGACTTCTACGTGGACGACTGCCTCACTGGATCCAATTCAATTGCCGAAAGCATTCAAATTCGCGATGAGCTAAACAAAATCCTAGTTCCAAATGGATTTAAACTCCGCAAATGGTGCTCAAACAACGAACAATTGTTACAAGGAATTCCAAAGGAAGACATTGTTAGTGATGTCAAACTAGATGAATCGTTTGAACATTACAGCGTAAAAACGCTGGGTCTCATTTGGATGCCTAAGAAAGATCACCTATGCGGAAGGACGCAAAAGAGCCACTCTACCAAGATTACGAAAAGAGTTGTCTGCTCGGAGTTGGCACAAATTTTTGACCCCTTAGGGATATTTGCACCAGTTGTAGTAAAAGCAAAAATCTTTTTGCAGCAACTGTGGGAAACCAAACTTGAGTGGGATAATGAGTTACCAGAGGATCTTCAAACAGAATGGAAAAATTACCGGGATGATCTTTTAACCCTGGATACGTCACATATATGATGGAAAAATTCCAGTCACCCAAGAGCTACACACCTTTGTTGATGCATCGGAACGTGCGTACGGAGCAGCAATCTACGTTCGGGCAACATACAAAAATAACCAGGTCTCAGTTAGATTACTCTGTTCGAAATCACGAGTAGCTCCAAAGGCTCAGCAGACACTACCCCGATTGGAACTATGTGCTGCAGTGTTAGGAGCCGAACTAAGCGACAAGGTCGGAAAGGACCTATCGTTCGATAGCAGCGTGGCAGGATACTACTGGAGTGATTCCATGGTGGTGTTATCATGGATTAATGCTGCTGCATCTACCTATCACACATTTGTGGCCAATAGAATAGCCAAAATTCAGGCAACATCTGCAAACAATGCAGCTGACGTTCTGTCAAGAGGCATCCTCGCCAGCAAGTTAGGCGACCATAATCTGTGGTTCTATGGGCCACTATTTCTACATGGATCGTCAAGCCAGTGGACCAGCACTCCGGACCTCAAGCCGAGCGATCTAGAAAGGAGGACAAAATATATAAGTTTACCGATCTCCCCATCCACAATCAGAGAAGAGATCTACAGCTGTAAGCACAATAATTCGTTCTACAAGTTGCAGCGAATAGTGGCGTACATGTTACGGTTCTGCTACAAATCTAACAGATCGCCAACATCAACGATACTCACCGCGGAATTGCATCAAGCCCGAAATGTGATTCTACGTACCATCCAACAAGTGGAGTTCGCTGCAGAGTTAATCCAGCTGCAGCGCTATAGGACGGTGGACAAGAAAAATCGACTAGTTTCACTATCTCCCATACTTGGCAATGATGGTCTTATAAGAGTTGGAGGAAGGCTAGAAAACTCTGCACTTCCCTACGAATCTAAGCATCAGATTCTATTGCCGTACAATGATCCTATTGTAAAAATGTTGCTACGAGAGACGCATGAGGACAACATGCACTGCGGGGCTCAAGCACTACGAGCAATCGTGCGACAACAGTACTGGATTCTCAACGAAAAGATCATGTCCAGAAGCATTATTCACAACTGTGTGAGATGCACTAGAGCAAGGCCCAAGCTGATGCAACAGATCATGGGACCCCTCCCAGCTGAACGAGTCACACAAGCACGCCCATTTTTAAAGTCCGGCGTAGACTATTGTGGTCCCTTTTGGATTCATCACAAAATCCGAGGAAAAAGACCCGACAAAGCATACATCGCCGTATTTTGCTGTTTCTCCACAAAGACCGTGCATCTTGAATTGGTAAGCGATTTAACCACAAACGCATTCTTAGCGGCCTTAAGGAGATTTCTGAGCCGCCGCGGCAGATGTCAGACAATCCATTGCGATAACGCAACTAATTTTGTTGGGGCTAACAACCAGCTTAAGGAATTGGAAACGACACTCTTCACGGAAAGGGCTATGGATAGAATTATAAGTCAATGTAGCAGAAGACAAGTTGACTTTAAATTCATACCGCCACGAGCACCATCATTCGGAGGCCTTTGGGAGGCAGCCGTAAAATCCGCCAAAAAACTGTTATTGACAACCAGCTCTATGGCGTCATTGACGTTTGAAGAGTTAAACACAGTAATAATTGAAGTTGAAGCAATCTTAAACTCACGACCAATCACACCTATATCTAATGATCCCACAGACATGGCGGCCCTCACTCCAGGACACTTCCTAATAGGCGAACCACTAACGGCTCCACCTGACATTAATGCCGATCGCAAGCCAAGTTCACTTGTAAAGCGCTGGGAATTGGTTTCCAGGCTGAAGCATTTATTCTGGAACCAATGGTCAGCCGAGTACTTACAAGAGCTTCAGGCTCGGCACAAGTGGAAGACAGAAGCACAGAACGTCAGAGAAGGACTAATGGTGGTGGTAAAAGAAGATAATTTACCAGTAATGAATTGGCCACTGGGTCGAGTAATTAAAACTTATCATGGTGCGGATAATCGCGTTCGGGTTGTTGATGTAAAAACAGCATCTGGGATATTTAAGAGGCCCATCACTCGGTTGGCGCCATTATTCCCAGAAGAGAGCGGTGGCAAGCGCCAAAGGCCCGAAGCTGAATCCCGTGTGGAACCTGATGAACCACCTGTACGTCGGAAAAAAGTAGTGATGGGCAGCACAGTCTCAGTCCTACTGGCGCTGCTGTTGATCCTGCCGGTAGCACTGGCGCAGACTGTCAATATTACGCGTTTCACAGACCACCCCGGAATATTCTATGAACGACTCGGCACGTCAAGAACGGCAATTTCGGAATGGACCATAATTGCCTATTATGATTTGAAACCATATTGGAGCGATATGAGAATATTGTCCACTGGGATCAAGGAGCTCAGGCACAAGTGTTCTGAGTTGCATAACGAAAACGCATGCAACTCTATATTTGAGCATTTTCAACATATATATGGCGAGCTACAAGAAGGAAGCTATCTGATTAACCATTCCCGACAGCGGAGATCACCACTTGATATAGTAGGTAACGTGGCTAACTCACTATTTGGTGTACTTGACGCCAGGTACGCAGACGACATGGCCAAAGTCATAAATGAGGTGAAATATAGAGAAGACGTGTTGATGATGCTACTCAAAAACCAAACGTCGATCTTGGATTCTACAATAAACGTAGTCAGAAAAAGCAAGTCATCCACTGATAACCGCATCAGAAATTTGAAGCATCAACTAGCAACCCTCAACAAGGAACGAGGCAGATATCAAGGCGACCACTTACAGCAAGCATTTGTAATCTTAACTGCCCAGCTAACTCTACTGGCAACTGGAATGCAGCGGATGCAAGCGGAAATCGCCAGCGTTCTTACCGACGTTCGTCATCGAACCATCAGTCCCATGCTGGTAACTCCTAGGCAGCCAAGAGACCAATTAGACAAAATTCGGGATCATCTACTTCCAGATCAG
The DNA here is from genome assembly GCA_037075285.1 of Drosophila lutescens. Classification (NCBI taxonomy): domain Eukaryota; kingdom Metazoa; phylum Arthropoda; class Insecta; order Diptera; family Drosophilidae; genus Drosophila; species Drosophila lutescens. The sequence goes on along the minus strand of JBAMCF010000948.1, from coordinate 217,792 downwards.
ATGTTGCCGGTCTCATCAGAAAATGTAATGGAACTCTATAAAATCATGCGCGCTGAGGGAACCACAACTACAGATCATGTTATATTCAAAATAACAGTGCCTCTGGTAGCAACAGCGCAGCAGGAAGTCTTCAGTATCATTCCCATCCCGACGCACTATGGGTAATTTGACCACTTTTTGTGGCATTAATTAATAACTCGAAAACGAAGCAACATTTTTGGGCTCTGTTTTTAGAATTAAGTTAATAATAATGAAATCTATTCATTTTATCTAAAATGGGCGTGGTCGGCCTTTTTTTTAATTTTTTTTTTTATTTTTTATTTTTTAATATTAAATTAAAAAATTTTTTTTTTGTTTAGTAAGAATAACTGTAATATAATATTATTTTATAAAAAAAAAAAAGTGGTCCTACCTTTTTTTTTTACACGAAATCTAATTTTGTTTATTTTTTGTGCGCGCTTCCGAGCAGCTGCGCTTGCAGCTTGAATTAATAAACTAGCATTGCCTGCCTTAAATTATGCTAGATCGGAAGCTTCTTTTCTCTGGGTTCTTTCCTTTTTTGATAGGTAAGACAGAGCTGGCCGTCCAACAGGTCCTATTCGTTTTTGAATGGGTACAACTGTATGGGAGCTTAGCCAAGAAGAATGACATCGCTTGAATTGCTTTAAGTTTCTTTTAGCCTTTAGCCAGTAATCTCATATTTTATAATAAATGATTTTACTTCTGGCTTCTAAAAGTTTCTCATCGTGACTAGTACAAGGTCCACATATAGCCGATCTCATATAATTGAATATTGGAATTTCCTTGAAACTCTTCTTCGCCTCTGACATCCAGCTTTCAAACAGCGCGCTGTTTGCAAAAGTTATGTTGGTACCTAAAAAGTTAAATATCAGAGAAATTGCGCAAAAGTGCACTTTTATACTAACTGAGTATAATAAGAATTGACTACTCTACAACATAAAACAAGTTTTAGAGCTGGAAAGAGCTGGACTCACTTTGTAGCTCTATTTAAAGATTATAATTTACTACATGTTTTAAGTTTTTTTAAGGTTAGAACTTACACCAGATTATAGGGACACCACAATCAAAATCTACAATTCACGATCACAAACACATATTACAAACCCCTCTGAATGGACTGCATTTCAAAAACAGCACTTAAATTGATCAATTTCACACTTTTTTTAACTTTTAAGTTTTAAGGAAAATTTGCGTTTTACCAGCGCTGCCACCTCGTTCGAACAACGGCTGGCTTTCACAGCTGATTACTTAACAGTGGTGCGCTCTGTTAAATTTTTCTGTTAGTAACATTTTAGATTGATGTTATCCTAATACATTGTGATTAAAAAAAGCAATTTCTAACGACTTTTGAAAAATGGGTTTTGGCCAAAAAAAGTGGTCAAATTACCCATAGTGCGACGTGGAAATCAGGAGGCTGGAATCGATTCGACATTAAGACACCCATCATAGCTGTAAATTCCCACAGAGATCAATTCATGGGTCTTACTGAGGATGAGTTCGAGCAATGTCTAGTATTATCCAACAACGAACACATTTGCTTTAACCATCTAGCCGCATTCAACGCTGAAAATCGGTGTGAGTTTCAGCTATTCAACAACAAATCTGAAACACTCTGTGAGATTATTAAGTCGAAAGCAGAGTTGATTTGGTTAAGAACGCATCAACGAAACAGATGGATGTTTGCGACCCACAACCAAATAGGACTTCAAGCTGTATGCAAGGGAATACCATCCACCATTCACCTGGATAGATCGGGCTTATTGTCTCTGTCCCCGGGCTGCACCGCACGAAACGCCAACATTAGTATTAGCACATTCAGCACGATGATCACCGAATCACATTTAGCGTATATTCGTTTTGGCAATATAACAACACCCGTTGTGAAAGATACATCAGAGTCAGCTCGAGAGATTGCAACTCAACCATCTGAATCAGACGAACTGGATCGTCTACAACAAAGGCTGGCTAAGCTAAAGGACACAGCATGGTCAAATCAATTTACCACCGTGCAGCATCATCAAGTAGCCGCGTATGCTGCGTTAGTAATATCAATAATATTAATCATTGCATATAGTCTCCGAAAGCGATTCGGCAACTGGAATCCACGACAACGTACCGGCAACAAGGAAGAGAACGACGAGCAGCAAGCACCGGAACCTACCCCACGCAGTTTTGCGTTCAATATTAGCGATGGTTGAACAACTGTTCAACGGCCGGGAGAATGTTAAGACTCATCGAGTTATAAGTATTATCGCAATTACGAAGGTCGAACAAAGAATCATATATCATAACACTTGCTGCCGATACTGCAATTATACAGCTCGACCGTCAGTATGCTTAACAGTCATCAATCTGCCGACGCAGCGAAAATAGCTGACTCCACAATTCGGAAATAGAGCAATAGCTCAGCACTGCATATAGCACTTTGACCCACTGAGAGATATGAAGAATAGCTGTAATTTCATTTCCCCTTTCTACATATTTTTGTTAACGTAAACACTTTTGTACCTATAAATACCGTTAAGTTTGTTCAATAAAATCAGTCTCAATCTCAGAATACCACTGACTGTTACTCATCTACCATCGCAATCAACAGAGGCTGTCGCTTTAGTCTTCAGATCCTCATCTTGCGCACCATTCTCCGCCGTCCACCTAGTTCCAAGTGCTGGGTGCGACACCTAATCAGTAGACAGTTTATGTGCTGTATACTACCCAACCCCCCGATACACAATTCCTGTGACCAGGCGAAGTAACGCCACTCACGCTAAGGATAACGTATTAACAGAAATACCTTTTTAAGTTGTCAGAAATCAAAACGCCTACTTCCTGCAAAGGTACAATGAATTTTCTTATATTTGTTTGATTATTCGTATGGGAGCCTTAAGATATAGTGGTCCGATCCGGCTCGCTCCGACATATGTACTACCTGCAATAGAAAGAACACTTTTGGGAAAGTTTCATTGCGATAGCTTTAAAACTGAGAGACTAGTTCGCATAGAAACGGACAGACGGAGAGATAGACAAAAAGTTTATTTGGCAACTTTATTCTACTCATCAATACCTATCAAACTCAGTAAAGTTTGTTTAAATCGGACTGTCCAATCAAAAGATATTGGCAATCTTAGGTACTTGTCTTGCCATGTTCGTCCGCTATCTTCAGATATAAACTCGATTTTCTCGAAAACTACAAGAGATAGACAAAAAGTTTATTTGGCAACTTTGTTCTACTCATCAATACCTATCAAACTCAGTAAAGTTTGTTTAAATCGGACTGTCCAATCAAAAGATATTGGCAATCTTAGGTACTTGTCTTGCCATGTTCGTCCGCTATCTTCAGATATAAACTCGATTTTCTCGAAAACTACAAGAGATAGACAAAAAGTTTATTTGGCAACTTTGTTCTACTCATCAATACCTATCAAACTCAGTAAAGTTTGTTTAAATCGGACTGTCCAATCAAAAGATATTGGCAATCTTAGGTACTTGTCTTGCCATGTTCGTCCGCTATTTTCAGATATAAACTCGATTTTCTCGAAAACTACAAGAGATAGACAAAAAGTTTATTTGGCAACTTTGTTCTACTCATCAATACCTATCAAACTCAGTAAAGTTTGTTTAAATCGGACTGTCCAATCAAAAGATATTGGCAATCTTAGGTACTTGTCTTGCCATGTTCGTCCGCTATCTTCAGATATAAACTCGATTTTCTCGAAAACTACAAGAGATAGACAAAAAGTTTATTTGGCAACTTTGTTCTACTCATCAATACCTATCAAACTCAGTAAAGTTTGTTTAAATCGGACTGTCCAATCAAAAGATATTGGCAATCTTAGGTACTTGTCTTGCCATGTTCGTCCGCTATTTTCAGATATAAACTCGATTTTCTCGAAAACTACAAGAGATAGACAAAAAGTTTATTTGGCAACTTTGTTCTACTCATCAATACCTATCAAACTCAGTAAAGTTTGTTTAAATCGGACTGTCCAATCAAAAGATATTGGCAATCTTAGGTACTTGTCTTGCCATGTTCGTCCGCTATTTTCAGATATAAACTCGATTTTCTCGAAAACTACAAGAGATAGACAAAAAGTTTATTTGGCAACTTTGTTCTACTCATCAATACCTATCAAACTCAGTAAAGTTTGTTTAAATCGGACTGTCCAATCAAAAGATATTGGCAATCTTAGGTACTTGTCTTGCCATGTTCGTCCGCTATCTTCAGATATAAACTCGATTTTCTCGAAAACTACAAGAGATAGACAAAAAGTTTGTTTGGCAACTTTGTTCTACTCATCAATACCTATCAAACTCAGTAAAGTTTGTTTAAATCGGACTGTCCAATCAAAAGATATTGGCAATCTTAGGTACTTGTCTTGCCATGTTTGTCCGCTATTTTCAGATATAAACTCGATTTTCTCGAAAACTACAAGAGATAGACAAAAAGTTTATTTGGCAACTTTGTTCTACTCATCAATACCTATCAAACTCAGTAAAGTTTGTTTAAATCGGACTGTCCAATCAAAAGATATTGGCAATCTTAGGTACTTGTCTTGCCATGTTCGTCCGCTATCTTCAGATATAAACTCGATTTTCTCGAAAACTACAAGAGATAGACAAAAAGTTTATTTGGCAACTTTGTTCTACTCATCAATACCTATCAAACTCAGTAAAGTTTGTTTAAATCGGACTGTCCAATCAAAAGATATTGGCCATCTTAGGTACTTGTCAGAGATTGAGTGTGCACTCAGAGGCGCGGTTCATCAGGCTACTGGAGTATCCCCATATTTCACTCTGTTTAGGCAAAATATGTTCACCAACGGGGCAGATTACCAACTGGATCGCCCTGATGCGCGAAGAAATCCGGAGGAATTCGCACAAGGCATACGAAAGAAGCGCAGCTGTGTACAATCGGAGGTCAAGAAATGTACGATTTTCCGTCGGAAAGGAGGTATACAGGAAGAATTTATGTAATTTCGGCCAGAACTACAATGCCAAGTTCGCGAAGAAATTTGTTAAGTTAATTAAGTCAAGGATAGGGAAAAACATGTACGAGACCGAGACATTGCAAGGGAAACATAGTAAAATATATCACGCGAAGGATTTGAAGCAGTAAAAACGGGTGTGATCCCTCGTTTGCCCTTGTCCTGAAGTCCCAAAATGATCCTCCGTGTTTTTACGGTAGTGCAAGATGTCCAGATGTTTCGTAGAGGTCCATGGGAGGATGCCAAAGGCCCATAATATGTCCGATGGTATCCTGTGACCTGGAAGAGAACAAATGGGTGGATTAGTTTGGTGATAATTATATGTTTTGTTAATCTCGTAGCTGTTCACATTTTATCAATGTTTTGGCTGTCACCAGTTGCGAGACCATATGTAGTTGCAGCGAGTAGTGTTGTAAAGTACAAACATCTTGTTATTGCTTGGCTTAGATGCCTGGCATAAATAACACACCAATTGAGTACGTGGAAACCGCCAATAATCTGGGTATCACATTCAATAGAACATTGAACTGGGATGACCACGTAAATAAAGCGATAGGCAAAACATATGGGCTAATAAGATCCTTGTCACTAGTTAAATGTTCCTTACCTGTTACTGTGCGTCTACTTATTGCGAAGTCTTGTCTAATACCCACACTCTTCTATGGTCTAGAGAAATTGCTATGCAAATTGTGATTTTGCAAGCCAACATAAACTGAAAATAGCATACAATAGTATTGCGCGTTTTATATTTAATTTGCATAGATCCAACCATGTAACTCAATTTGCTTACAAAATATTTAACCTTAGCTTGGCAGATTATATTAAAAGCCGTACAATAATCTTTTTATCGGCCAGCCGAAGCTTATATACCCTTGCAGATAAAAGAAATACCTTTTTAAGTTGTCAGAAATCAAAACGCCTACTTCCTGCAAAGTTACAATGAATTTTCTTATATTTGCTTGATTATTCGTATGGGAGCCTTAAGATATAGTGGTCCGATCCGGCTCGCTCCGACATATGTACTACCTGCAATAGAAAGAACACTTTTGGGAAAGTTTCATTGCGATAGCTTTAAAACTGAGAGACTAGTTCGCATAGAAACGGACAGACGGACAGACGGACATGGCTAGATGGACTCGGCTATTGGTGCTGATCAAGAATATATATACTTTATGTGGTCGGAAACGTCTCCTTCACTGCGTTACAATATCTGACTGAAATTATAATACCCTCTGCAAGGGTATAAATATACAAAAAAATATTACTATAAATAGGAGGAGAGCGGCGTAAACACTTTGTAATAGATTAACAACGTTTCCAGGATAATAGAGTCAATTGACTTGAAACGCTTGCTGGGGTTCCAGACGACAGAATTCGAGTCTTAAGGGTACGCTGAGCTTAGAAAGGAGTTATTAGCTCATGGGAAACGTTTCCCAGATCTCGTTGTGGATGAAGATTACGTGTTTCTGTGGTCCAAACGTGATGATGTCAAACCCAAACTGGGGGAATACACCTAGAAACTGTGAATACCGGCTATTCTCTCAAGCACTCTGATAGAGCAAGCACATTGCCCGAAAGAAAAGAGGTCACGGTGGAATGGCGAAAAAATTGAGTTGGCTGCGTCAGAGATTTCACTGGCCGGGAATGGTAAGCCAAGTCCGAGCTTATGTTAGGGATTTTACAATATGCAAAGAAACCAAGCCAACGAATTGCGGCCCTAAACCCGAAATTGATGCGGAAATTATAACACTTAGGCCATTTCAGAAAATATACTGTAACGAAAGTTACCCCTATGTGGCGCCACAATACTTGCCCAAGTGGCAGCACCATACCCAAAGCCGACGCCTGACAACCCTGCACGACTGGTCACCCTAGGACCTGTCAAAAACTTTTGGGAGAATAGCGATCCCACTGATCGCCTTCCTTCTCTCTCTCTCTTTCCGGCTGTCTGCCAGCTGCAAGCTCGATTAATTAAACGGCTAATAAAAACTTAAAAATAACCCTTAAGAACTATTGTGTTGTTAATTGACTGACGTTGTCGTAACGTGGATTGGCCCCCACCTAATTAAAAAGTATCCGCTCGGCTAACAGTGGCGAATTTGGAAACCCCTACGGGCGACCAAGTTTCGTTACATTGGTGCCAGGTGTGGGGTCACGTGGGTTTGCGAAAACCCAGACCCAAAGAAAATGCCTAAAAAATCAGTTCGCCAACGCCAGCCCTCACCCGATGGAAATATGGGAGAGTCCGCACAACAGCAACAAATTCAGTCTTTCATGCAAAAGCTGGAAGACAAAGTAAGTGGAATTGACAAGTCTCTAGAACGAAAGTTCGAGCAAAAGTTCGAGCAGATGTGGGCGAGCTTCGAGAGGACCATGTTTGATGGCTTGCAAAGTGTAGCAAAAGGACCGGTCAACGCTGCGCATACCTTTGCACCCGCCGTGCCAGTGGGAGAGCCAATGCTCTCATCTAGCACGCCGCGCCTGGTTGCACCATCAGCGGAGGATGCATCGCGCCGCAATTGCCCGGTAGAACCCCCGGCAGCACCTGTTGGTCGCTCATACGACCCGCAGCCTCCTACAGCCGGCTTTGCAGCCGAGCAAAGAGCATCGCATTCAGTCATTCCTTCTCGATATTGGGACTTTTTGGAGTTGCCCGATACAGAGATACCCCCTATATTCGACGGCACAAGGCCATGGTCTGAGTTTCAACGTCTGCTGGACGATATGGCAGAGGAGTATCACTGGTCGGAGAGAAAGAGATGCCGAAAGCTGTACACCAGCCTGCGCGGGCGCGCCCAACGCTTTCACGCTACCCTCCCAGAGTCCACCCTTCGTTCCTATGAGGCTATCAAGACGGCTATGCGTGAACATTTCACAGTAGGGACTCATACTGGTTACCACATCTTTCATAACCGTATGCAGGGCCCAAAGGAGACACTCGATGGCTTCGCTTTGGAACTAGAACGCCTTGGTCGAGCAGTTTTTGACGAGCTGCCTGAGCAGACCTACAACAACATCATGGTGCAGCGCTTTATTGATGGGATTCGAGAGACAGCTTACCAAGTGCCGATTATAAGCAGTAACCCACGATCACTAATGGAAGCCCTCGACATGGCCATCCGCATAGAAGCACAATGTCGACGTCGCCCAGGCGGAACCGTGATGAACGTCACGGCCATGACTGCTGAAACCCAACCGTCAGCGCCAAGAAGCGGTGGCCGAGGACCACGCCGGAATGGGCGTGCTAGTCCAGAGTCACCCCCACCTCCCACTAACCAAGCGGGAAACTAAATGCCGCCAGCCTCTCGGGGCGGAGGTTGGCCACCAATCCCAACAGCCCCACAGACCCTTTGCCTGCCTTGGACCATCCCAACATCAACGACGAGTTTCATCCTTGGATACAACAGATACGTAGCACACCCCCAGCATCAGTTTGGACGAGTGAGCATGAGCCCACAACCTGTGATCTCTCGACGCACCTCACCGAGAGACCGCCGCTTACAGAGCAACCTATGGCCCGACAGAGTCTTCCTCTTACGAGAGTCGAAGCCGTCCTGCCTCCCGCGCCCGTAATGCCGCCGCCCGGAGAGAGTGCCAACGGATTACCGACTATGCCGGCCAACGCAAGTTCACCACTACCCAAATCCCTGGCAACTGGAAACTACGAACGAGTAAAGGTCCCCACGGTAAAGCTACCAACCACCAAGCAGTTCATTGCCGCACCAGCCGCTCCTTCAGAGGAAGTTGAAGCCGCCCGTGCCCAGCTGTTTGAAGAGCCGCCGCCCAGCGAATCCGCTTTGGTGCCGCCGCTTAAGTGGGAGGAAGCGAAACCACGGCCAGAAGTCCGAGTTGCTGCCACCGCGACCCATACACTTACCTGGCCACTAACCCCGCAACAAACCGCCGAACGCTTCACCGCACCTGAAGAACCCGAATCCGTTTTGGCCCGCTTGTTTGCCGAGCCAGCACCCGAAGAAGTTAATCCTGCGCCCACGGCCCGTACCCAACAGGAACTCAACGCCTTGCACCCAGTAGAGCCAACAACCACCGAACAGTTTAGTGCTACACCAGCCGCTCCTTCAGAGGAAGTCGCAGCCGCCCATGCCCTGCTGTTCGAAGAGCCGCCGCTCAGCGAAAACGCTTTGACGCCGCCGCTCACGTGTGTTGAAGCGAAGCTTTGGCCAGAAGTTCGGGTTGTCGCATCGACGACTCATGCCCTCGCCTGTCCACCAACCTCCCAACAAACCGCCGAACGCATCACACCATCTGAAGAACCTGAGTCCGTTGTGGCCCGTTTGCTTGATGACCCGGCACCTAAGGAAGTTGAGCCTGCGCCCACGGTTTATACCCAACAGGAGATCAACGCATTGCCAACCAAAGCTACGTATACCTGTGGTTCGCGTAGCGGTCAATCGGTCAATCTCAATCGCAGAGACTTTCGGAAACGGTTAGACACCACCCTGTGCCACGTCGTTCTACAAGGTCCGTCTGCAGAACAGTTCATCGCGACAGCCCGGGTGTTAGCCAGTCTGGATATAGCTGGACGGCCCCTACAGCACGAATTTCTCTTGATGGAACGCAACACCCCGAGCCTGATGGGCATCGACTTTCTGTTGCGTCACCAGGCATCCGTGGACCTAAAGGCTTTGCACCTCAAATTTCCGTGGGGAGATATTCCACTGCACCCCCCGGTGTGACGCTGCCTAGCCTACTGTACTCTACAGTAGAAACCAGGATTCCTCCCTACAGCAACACCTTTCTGAGAGTCTGTTGCCAATCACAAGATCGATGTCCCGTGGCAGTATAGGAGCGTGGTATCTTTTCCCAGTTACCTAATGAGGTAATCTTAGGCAGTACGGTGGTGAACCGAGAGGACACCTCCACAACTCTACACTTGCTGAACCTGAGTTCCAGGGAATGCCGGTTACCAATATTCACCATTTTCGGACAAGTGGAATCAGCCGAAGTATTGCCGGCCGCCGGAAAACTGGCAGAGCCGGACGGTATGTGTTGGTTGTCGCCAGCGCTACCGCCAGACTTGCCAACGAGCCTTCATGTAGGTTGGCAGAAGCTGCTGCAACGCTACGAGACAGTGTTTGCTCAAGGTGACGATGACATGGGGCGAACAAATTTAGCCCACCACACCATCGACACCGGTCGGGCCCGGCCTATCAAGCAACCACCACGGCGGATACCCCTCGCACGAAAAACGGAGGTGGAGCAATTAATCGCCGATATGCAGTCCAGAGACGTGATCCGCCCTTCCACCAGCCCCTGGGCCTCGCCCGTAGTGCTAGTAAGGAAAAAGGATGGATCCACCAGATTCTGCGTGGATTATCGTCGCCTGAATGACATGACAGTGAAGGATTCGTACCCATTGCCAAAAATGGATGACATTTTGACTACCCTGCATGGCTCCCGCTGGTTCTCTACCATGGATTTACAAAGTGGATACTGGCAAGTAGAAATGGACCAGGAGTCGCGTCCCAAAACTGCGTTCACTTGTGACGTGGGGCTGTTCGAATTCAACGTGATGCCATTCGGCCTGACAAATGCGCCAGCGACCTTTGAACGCCTGATGGATGGCCTACTGGCCGGTCTCTCTTGGAAGTCAACTCTGGTATACCTAGACGACATAATCGTGCACTCCCGCACGGCCGAGGAGCACCTGGTTCACTTAGATCAAGTATTTGATCGTCTGGCAACCGCCGGCCTTAAGTTGAGTCCACGAAAGTGTGCCTTCTTCCGCTCCGAAGTGAATTATCTTGGTCACATCGTGAGCCACCGCGGCTTAAAGGCATGCCCCAACAAAATCCAAAAAGTTGTCGATTGGCCGCAGCCCCGCAACCAGAAAGAAGTACGATCGTTCGTGGGATTGTGCTCATACTACCGCAAGTTCATCCCAGACTTTGCGACCATAGCCCGGCCGTTGCATGAGTTGACCGAGGCCCGCCGCCCCTTCACGTGGTCTGCCAATGCTCAAAGCGCCTTCGGCCTGCTCAAGGTAAGGCTAACAACGTCACCAGTTCTCACCTTTCCAGACCCTGATGGTTTGTTCATCCTCGACACTGATGCCTCCAATCACGGCGCTGGAGCTGTGCTCAGCCAATGCCAGGACGGTAAGGAGCGTGTCCTGGAATACTACAGCAAAACATTTAACGCAGCAGAGCGCAACTACTGCGTCACAAGAAGAGAACTGTTAGCCGCCGTTCTCTCCACCAAACATTTTCATCATTATCTGTACGGACGAAAGTTTGTCTTGCGGACAGACCATGCGTCGCTCCGATGGCTGTTCAACTTTAAAGAACCGGAAGGCCAACTAGCCCGCTGGATCGAACGCCTACAGCAGTACCACATGGACATTCACCACCGAAGCGGTAAACAGCATGGTAATGCCGACGCGCTCTCACACCGACCCTGCGGCGCATGCAGAGTATGCGAAAAAGCTGAGCAGTCCGACAGCCCAGGAGTCCTTTTCATGCAAATCGAAGCTGTCGATTACGCCCAACTCCAACGAAAGGACCCAGCGTTAGCATTGGTTCTCTCTTGGCTGGAAGATGGAAAGAGACCCCCCAAATCCCAGATTTGGGGCGAAAGCCCCGAAGTAAAAGCCTATTGACACTCCTTCACGAACCTGCACTTGGAAGATGGCGCTATAAAGACCCAAAGCAAAACGGGTGAGAAGGTAACGCTAGTACCGCAATCATTGCGCCACGCTCATAACTCGCCAACTGGAGGTCACTTTGGAGTCAGGAAGACGACTGCCAAAGCAAAGAAACGGTACTACTGGATTGGTCCTGCCACGAGTGCAATGCAAGGAAGGGACCCTCCCGGCGAACGGTGGGCCAGTTGAAACCAAGTTCTATTGGTGCCCCTTTTGAGCGCCTGGCGATCGACATTCTGGGACCCTTGCCTACAACATCGCTCGGTAACCGAAATATAGCCGTGGTCATGTGCTATTTTACTAAATGGCCTGAATGCATCGCCCTCCCTAACCAGGCTGCTGAGACCGTAGCCAAAGCCCTCGTGCAGTAAGTGTTCTGCCGATATGGAGCGCCTTTCGTACTCCACTCGGATCAAGGTCGCAATTTTGAGTCAACTGTTTTTCAGACCTGTATGCGCCTTCTTGATGTGGAAAAGACCCGCACGACCCCGCTACACCCTCAATCAGACGGCATGGTCGAGAGGTTTAACCGGACCTTGCTGGACTATTTGGCTAAATTCGTCGCCGCCGATCAACGAGATTGGGACCAACTCCTTCCGTTAGCCTTGTGGGCCTATCGCTCAGCCCCTCACGAAGCCACTGGATTTTCACCAGGCTTACTCATGCTGGGACGTGAACCCCGCCTACCTGCAGAGCTGATTTACGGACGTCCGTCCCCCGATTTGCAAAGCTACCCCGAATACGTGGAGCGCTTACAGGAGAACCTACGAAAGACACACCAGGCCGCTCGAGAACACCTTTTAGCCGCGGCCAAAGTCAACAAAGCCCGCTACGACCTCCGATCCCATCCTGTTGAGTTTATCGCTGGTGAGGAAGTTTGGATCTACGCTCCCACCCGAAAAGTTGGACGATGCCCGAAACTACAGTCGGATTGGATTGGTCCGGCCACCGTCATCCGACGACATTCCGATCTGGTCTATGAAGTCCGTCTACCCGGCAAGCGTTCGACAAAGACCCTCCACGTCAACCGCCTGGTCAAGTATCAAGGACTAACTCGGCCAGGAGACTCGAGTCTAAGAGGGGGGTAATGTAACGAAAGTTACCCCTATGCGGCGCCACAATACTTGCCCAAGTGGCAGCACCATACCCAAAGCCGACGCCTGGCAACCCTGCACGACTGGTCACCCTAGGACCTGTCAAAAACTTTTGGGAGAATAGCGATCCCACTGATCGCCTTCCTTCTCTCTCTCCCTTTCCGGCTGTCTGCCATGCTGCAAGCTCGATTAATTAAACGGCTAATAAAAACTTAAAAATAACCCTTAAGAACTATTGCGTTGTTACTTGACTGACGTTGTCGTAACGTGGATTGACCCCCACCTAATTAAAAAGTATCCGCTCGGCTAACAGTGGCGAATTTGGAAACCCCTACGGGCGACCAAGTTTCGTTACAATACATTGATTTTCTGGGCAAGTATACAAGGTCTCAAGGAGGGAATTCATGCGCGGATCCACGGGGGTGATATGGGTGATATATCACCCCCCACTCGGGTGAAAAATTAATGGAATATTGGAATTCAAAAAGTATGCAACAACAAATTTGTTCTGATATCACCCCCCCCAACAAAATCCTGGATCCGCCACTGAGGGAATTCGTATGTGTTCATAGTAGTCAATCATTTCTGGAAGCTCACACTCATCAAGGGCATGCGGGAAGCAACGTCTGCAGGAGTAACAAGTTTGGGGTTCTGCAATTGTTACATTCCGACAACGGGAAACAATTTGTTCCCAAACAGTTCAAGAAATTTCTGAAGGAATATGGAGCTAAACACATCCGGACCGATGTTTACTCACCTCAATCAAATGCGGCGGCAAGAGTCAACCAGTCTGTTCTTAATACGATTCGAGCATATTCAGAGCATGACCACCGAGACTGGGATCTGTATCTGTCAGAGATTGAGTGTGCACTCAGAGGCGCGGTTCATCAGGCTACTGGAGTATCCCCATATTTCACTCTGTTTAGGCAAAATATGTTCACCAACGGGGCAGATTACCAACTGGATCGCCCTGATGCGCGAAGAAATCCGGACGAATTCGCACAAGGCATACGAAAGAAGCGCAGCTGTGTACAATCGGAGGTCAAGAAATGTACGATTTGCCGTCGGAAAGGAGGTATACAGGAAGAATTTATGTAATTTCGGCCAGAACTACAATGCCAAGTTCGCGAAGAAATTTGTTAAGTTAATTAAGTCAAGGATAGGGAAAAACATGTACGAGACCGAGACATTGCAAGGGAAACATAGTAAAATATATCACGCGAAGGATTTGAAGCAGTAAAAACGGACAAACAAGCGACCCACGACGAGCCTTGGAAGAAAAGGTGTCGGTAAGAAGGGTTTGCACTCACCTGACATCTCAAAAAGCTGATCGGTAGCGTATGTGGGTGTGATCCCTCGTTTGCCCTTGTCCTGAAGTCCCAAAATGATCCTCCGTGTTTTACGGTAGTGCAAGATGTCCAGATGTTTCGTAGAGGTCCATGGGAGGATGCCAAAGGCCCATAATATGTCCGATGGTATCCTGTGACCTGGAAGAGAACAAATGGGTGGATTAGTTTGGTGATAATTATATGTTTTGTTAATCTCGTAGCTGTTCACATTTTATCAATGTTTTGGCTGTCACCAGTTGCGAGACCATATGTAGTTGCAGCGAGTAGTGTTGTAAAGTACAAACATCTTGTTATTGCTTGGCTTAGATGCCTGGCATAAATAGCACACCAATTGAGTACGTGGAAACCGCCAATAATCTGGGTATCACATTCAATAGAACATTGAACTGGGATGACCACGTAAATAAAGCGATAGGCAAAACATATGGGCTAATAAGATCCTTGTCACTAGTTAAATGTTCCTTACCTGTTACTGTGCGTCTACTTATTGCGAAGTCTTGTCTAATACCCACACTCTTCTATGGTCTAGAGATATATGCAAATTGTGATTTTGCAAGCCAACATAAACTGAAAATAGCATACAATAGTATTGCGCGTTTTATATTTAATTTGCATAGATCCAACCATGTAACTCAATTTGCTTACAAAATATTTAACCTTAGCTTGGCAGATTATATTAAAAGCCGTACAATAATCTTTTTACACAAAGTTATATACACCAGAGAGCCATCATACTTATTTGAAAAACTACAATTCTCCAGATCTACAAGAACAAAGAATATTATATGCATCCGACACAGGTTTCTGCTTTCAAATAGACAATTTTTTGTTAATGCGATTAGAACGTGGAATGAACTTCCCAATTACAAAAAAGAAACTAGGAGCGCACCTCTATTTAAGACAAAACTTCTTTCACACCTAAAAAATAGCAGCTCCAGTTTGCTATAAGCTGTATTATCCTATCTTAACATTGCGACTTATCCCCAAAACCTCTTCCTTTGTTTTTTATACCCTTGCAGAGGGTATTATGATTTCAGTCAGAAGTTTGCAACGCAGTGAAGGAGACGTTTCCGACCCCATAAAGTATATATATTCTTGATCAGCATCACTAGACGAGTCGATCTAGCCATGTCCGTCTGTCCGTCTGTCCGTCTGTTTCTACGCAAACTAGTCTCTCAGTTTTTAAGCTATCGGGATGAAACTTTCCCAAAAGCCTTCTTACTATTGCAGGTAGTATATAAGTCGGAACCGACCGGATCGGACAACTATATCCTATAGCTCCCATAGGAAGGATCGGAAAAAAAACGTTAAAAAAAATTCTAGCTTCGGTGTTTTTTATAGTATTACCTTCTAATCTTGGGAATGTTAGTTTTTAATTATTTCTGAATTTCGAATAAAATTTTATCAAAATCAGACGACTATATCATATAGCTGCCATAGGAACGATCGGAAAATTAATGGGAATATAATAGGAAATAAATTATAGCTTCGTTGGTTTTTATTGTATTCTCTTCTACTCTGGGATATGACTCTTTTTAAATATTTCCGAATTTCGCTTTTAATTTTATCAAAATCGAACTACTCTATCATATAGCTGCCATAGGAACGATCGGAAATAAGAGAAATAATAGGAGATTTAACATTTTTGCAATTTGTAAATTAATAGGAATGATCTGCAAGGGTATATAAGCTTCGGCTGGCCGAAGCTAGCTTCCTTTCTTGTTTTTAATTCGACTTAACTAAATTGGTCATTCTGTACTTTCGATAATTAATGTAAAATGTGTGTCATTAGTTTTAAGAACCAATATTGTTCGATTATAAAATTGATTAGCCGTTGTGACTAGCGCAGTAATTTATAAGTTATGCAACTTGTAGCGTTAGGAAGCCAAAACAATAAATAATAATAATAATAATAATAATAATAATAATAATAATAATAATAATAATAATAATAATAATAATAATAATAATAATAATAATAATAATAATAATAATAATAATAATAATAATAATAATAATAATAATAATAATAATAATAATAATAATAATAATAATAATAATAATAATAATAATAATAATAATAATAATAATAATAATAATAATAATAATAATACATAAACTGTCTGCCTAAAGTCTTCGCAACTAGAACTTGAACCAATTGGACTAAGGTTTGCATATGAGGATGTGAAGACTAGAGCGACAGCCTCTGTTGAATGCAGAATGAGTAAAACGTGATTGCAAGAGTCAGAATTGTTACAAATTTTATTGAATAAACTTAACGGTATTTATAGGTAAAAAGTGCTTGGGTTAACCGAATAGGTATAAAGCAAGTTGTTGGTTATTATGCATAATTGGCAAATCCGCTAATGGGAGCAAGACTAGTTACAATTCAGCAGAATAAGCTCGTGCCAATAAGTGGGTCATTGATAATGTTGCTGACGGCTTGACCCGATATATGATACTTCAGTGCGCTTACTTTAACTATTGCTGCGACTGAACATTCTCCCGGCCGTTGAACAAGTGTTCAACCATCGCTAATGCTGAACGCAAAACTGCGTGAGGTAGGTTCAGGTGATGACTGCTCGTCGTTCTCTTGGTTGTTGCAGGTCCGTTGTCGTGGCTTCCAGTTGACGAATCGCCGTCGGAGACTATATGCAATGATTAATATTATTGATATTGCTAACGCAGCATACGCGGCTACTTGATGATGCTGCACAGTGGTTAATTGATTTGACCATGCTGTATCCTTTAGCTTAGCCAGCCGTTGTTGTAGACGATCCAGTTCGTCTGATTCAGATGGTTGGGTTGCAGTCTCTCGAGCTGACTCTGATGTATCTTCCAAAACGAATGTACGCTAGACGTGATTCGGTGATCATCGTGCTGAATGTGCTAATACTAATGTTGGCGTTTCGTGCGGTGCAGCCTGGGGAAAGAGACAATAAACCCGAACCATCAAGGTAAATGGTGGATGGTATTCCCTTGCATACAGCTTGTAGTTCTATTTGGTTGTGGGTCGCAAACATCCATCTGTTTGGTTGATGCGTTCTTAACCAAATCAAATCTGCTTTCGACTTAATAATCTCACAAAGTGTTTCAGATTTGTTGTTGAATAGCTATCCATCTGTTTCGTTGATGCGTTCTTAACCAAATCAAATCTGCTTTCGACTTAATAATCTCACAAAGTGTTTCAGATTTGTTGTTGAATAGCTAAAATTCACACAGATTTTCAGCGTTGAATGCGCTTTGATGGTTAAAGCAAATGTGTTCGTTGTTGGATATTACTAGACATTGCTCGAACTCATACTCAGTAAGACCAATGAATTGGTCTCTATGGGAATTTACAGCTATGATAGGTGTCTTAATGTCGAATCGATTCCAGCCTCCTGATTTCCACGTCGAGATGGGGATGATGCTGAAGACTTCCTGCTGTGCTGTTGATACCAGAGGCACTGTCATTTTGAATATAACATGATCTGTAGTTGTGGTTCGCTCAGCGCGCATGTTTTATAGAGTTCCATTACATTTTCCGACGAGACCGGCAACATCTGATCTGGAAGTAGATGATCCCGAATTTTGTCTTATTGGTTTCTTAGCTACTTAGGAGTTACCAGCATGGGACTGATGATGATGATGATGACGACTGCTGGCAATTTCCACTTGCATCCGCTGCATTCCAGTTGCCAGCAGGGTTAGCTGGGCAGTTAAGATTACAAATGCTTGCTGTAAGTGGTCGCCTTGATATCTGCCTCTTTCCTTGTTGAGGGTTGCTAGTTGATGCTCCAAATTTCTGATGCGGTTATCAGTGGATGACTCGCTTTTCCTGACTACGTTTATAGTAGAATCCAAGATCGAAGTTTGGTTTTTGAGTAGCATCATCAACACGTCTTCTCTATATTTCACCTCATTTATGACTTTGGCCATGTCGTCTGCGTACCTGGCGTCAAGTACACCAAATAGTGAGTTAGCCACGTTACCTACTATATCAAGTGGTGATCTCCGCTGTCGGGAATGGTTAATCAGATAGCTTCCTTCTTGTAGCTCGCCATATACATGTTGAAAATGCTCAAATATAGAGTTGCATGCGTTTTCGTTATGCAGCTCAGACCACTTGTGCCTGAGTTCCTTAATCCCAGTGGACAATATGTTCATATCGCTCCAATATGGTTTCAAATCATAATACGCAATGATGGTCCATGCCGAAATTGCCGTTCTTGCAGTGCCGAGGCGTTCATAGAATATTCGGGGCTGATTGGCGATGTGAGTTACATTTGTTGGCTGCCCCATTGCGAGCGGAAGAATAAGTAGCATTGCTAGTAATTTTTACTTTCTTCCTTACTGGGACCATTGCTCCTTCGATGGAACTGTTAGGCCGCTTTGTCGATACTTCTTCTTTGAGAAGCGGCGCAAGACGCGTGTTTGGTCGCTGAAATACGCCAGACGCAGTTTTTACGTCTACTATACGTATGTATTTATCTTTGCCAGGATATGTCTTTACTATTATTTCCATTGGCCAACTCATCACCGGCAGGTTATCTTCCTTTATTAATACAAGTAGCCCTTCCTTGACGTTTTGCGACATGGTCTTCCATTTGGTGCGCATTTGCAGCTCTTGAAGATATTCCATGGACCACTGCTTCCAGAATACGTGTTTAAGTCTGGACACTAATTCCCATCTCTTTACCAATGTTTTGTTGGTTGGGGTGAGATTTACATCGGGCGGGCCCATTAGGGGCTCACCAATCAGAAAATGGCCTGGGGTTAATGCTGACCCATCCATCTTCAAGTGTTAATGATGCGGTGGCTATGACTGATTCAAGTAACCGTTTTGTAGATTTTACTGCAGCTTCCCACAGCCCGCCGAACGATGGAGCTCGGGGCGGTTTGAACTTGAAATCCACCTGTCGCTGATTGCAATGGTGAATGATCTTAGCTTGTTCCTTATCCGTGAAAATCGCTTCTTCTAAGGCCTTTAGTTTATTGTTGGCGCCCACGAAGTTGATTGCGTTATCGCAGTGGATGGTCTGACACCTTCCACTTCGACTCAAGAACCGTCGAAGAGCACCTAAGAATGCATCTGTTGTTAAATCGCTTACCAACTCTAAATGTACTGCTTTCGTAGCGAAACAGCAGAAAACAATATACGCCTTGTCTGGTCTTTTTCCACGGAGTTTATGGTGAATCCAAATTGGCCCGCAGTTATCAACACCAGAGTTGAAGAATGGTCGAGCTTGTGTTACTCGGTCGACTGGCAGATTGCCCATGATTTGTTGCATTAGTTTGGGCCGTGCCTTTGTACACTTGACACAACAGTGTAAATTGCTTCTCGCCATGGTTTTATCATTGATGATCCAGGATTGCTGTCTGGCAATAGCTCTGAACGCGTGCGCACCGCAATGCATGTTCTCTTCATGCATCTCTCGCAACAGCATTCTTACTATTGGATTATTGTAAGGAAGCAAGATTTGATGCTTTGCGATATACGGGAGTTTAGATTCTTCTAGCCTTCCTCCGACTCTGATAAGACTATCCTTGCCGATCATGGGAGACAGGGAGACGAGAGCGCTCTTTTTGTCCACGGCCTTGTGGGCAACAAGTTGCTTGTACTCACATGCGAAGTCAATTTTCTGAATGGTGCGTAGTATGATAGTACGAGAGTGAGTCAGTTCACCAATAAGTAGGGTGGTTGTACTCGTTCTGTTTCTTTTGTAACAGAAGCGCATCATATATGCCACAATTCTTTGTAGTTTTTGAAAACTGTTGCTATGGTTGCAATTATAGAGTTCTTCCCCTGTCTGATCCTGACATGTTGGAAGACTCACTTGTTTTGTCCATACAGCCAGAGATTATGTTCTGATAATTTGCTGGCTGCATTTCCTCTTGATAGCACATCTGCTGGATTGTTTGCCGAGGACACGTGTCGCCATTGAGATGGAACTGAGACAGCTTGGACTTTGGTTATCCGATTCGAGACGAACGTGTGGTATGTGGCCGACGATGCGTTTATCCAGGACAAAACTACAGTTGAGTCAGTCCAGAAGTATCCAGATGCCCTTTCGATCGGTAGCCGCAAATCCTTTCTTACTCTGTCGTACAGAGTCGTACCGAAATTTGATTGTTTTTGTAGGTAGCTCTTATATACACTGCTGCTCCATATGCACGCTCTGATGCATCCGCGAATGTGTGTACTTCTTGTTTGACTGTGTAAAGTAGTTCTATAGCTGGGATGAAAACTCGGTCACACCAGGGTCTCTTTACAAAAAACATTTCTATCTTTAAGACAGACAGGATAACAGACGAAGACCATGTCGGGTCATGGAGGGGGGAGGAAGGTAAAGGTCCGTGCAGGCAGGACCCGACCCCGTCAACCGTGGGTCGGTTTCAAGCCCCAAAGACGAAACTGCAGGAAATCCGATACCGTCACCCGGATATCGAGTTCCCAGGCCGAAGATTGGAGAAAACAGGCCCCGTCACCCGGAGCGCGTTTTCCGATCTCGGCGGGGGGAAACCTTCCGGAGAGGGGAGGCCGGCCCCGGTCAGTTTCCCCGATCCGGAGGCGAAGGCAAAAAAAACACTTCCCGGGTTGTCGGAGGAAAGAGGGGCCCCGCCATCCGCGAGCCCTCATTCCCCTTTTGTCCCGGTAGCGTGGGGAACTATTCCGGAGCACTCCCGAACTCTCACTAGCACGTTGTTGTTCTTTTACGTTGTCACACTTTATTTCTTACATTATCCCTAGCCTATCCGCCACACATGTTCTCCCACTTTTGGGATTTTGGGCCCTCGGCCAGCTCACCCACTCTACTCCTCCTGCATCCTCTGGGCAGCGGCGGCGATTGAAGAGTCCAAGTATTCCAAGTTTCCTTTGTTTACCACGAACAAAGACGTCCGGCTCCTTTGCCGGCTCTCGAGCGACTGTCTCGATCCTCAAATCGTTAAGCTTCTGCTGCAGTCCTCTGCTGCCGATCGTGTCGGCTGCTGCGCTGTCGTCGTTCCGGGTAGAGGACCCCTTCGCAGCTTCGGCTGCGTTTCAGCTTCGCCTGCATTTCAGCTTCGGCTGCGTTTCAGCTTCGCCTGCGTTTCAGCTTCGCCTGCGTTTCAGCTTCGCCTGCATTTCAGCTTCGGCTGCGTTTCAGCTTCGCCTGCGTTTCAGCTTCGGCTGCGTTTCAGCTTCGGCTGCTGCTCTCTCTCTCCTTTCCTCTCCCGCGCGGTGTGCGTGTGGGTTTTCCTATGTGTTAGTGCCCTCCGCGGGTCTTTGGTTTGCCTCTTATTCTATTCTTATCTACTAGTATCTTTACTTATCTCTACTTATCTATACTTAGCTCTATAAAAATGTGGGGGTTTCCTCACACTCCATCCCTTGTTCGGGGATGGGGAAGGATAAAGACCCGTTGCCCCTGTCGTGCGGTCCGTAATCGGTATCGTATGTCCAAGAATCGGAGGTTCCTGCCTGCAGCGTGGCAGATTCGCTGTTGGACGCTTTTCAGGAGTGCGGCTGGCATTCATCCGTCCAAAGTCGTCCATCCCGGTGGGGCACGGACCATCAACTCGGGGTCGTCCTCGAGTTCCATCTCTAGGAGTGCTTCTTCGTCGGTGCTGGTTTCCTCCGCTGGGGCGTGTCGTCGTCGTTGCGGGCCGTGGTTTAGGATCCCTGGGCGGTTGGCGGCAGTATCGGGCTCTGAGCCAGCGTGTTCACGGCGGAAACGCCAGCGCCATTCGTCGGTGGCGGGTAGCGGACGTACCTTTTGGACTGCCCTCGGGATGGACTGAACTGGCTTCGGAGTGACCACGATCCGTCCGGCGGTGGCCATAATGACTTCGCTTGGCGGGGTTGTGCGTGTCGGGGCATCCGAACGCATGGTTGAGCGTGTCGGGGGATCCGAAAGCAGGGTCTCCATCATGGTCCTGGCGCGCCTCTGAGCGGCGGCTGAAGTGGTTGGTCCTTCTGGGGATTGTAGGAGTTGCTGTACCATGTGTTCGTAGGCGCTGTGGCCACGTGCTCCCCTTGAGCTCTCGACGGGGTGGGCGCTGCCGGCTGGCCGCGAACTGGGGGGAGTGCTCGAGACCCTGGGTGCCTCGTCCGTGCTGGTTGTAGCGCAGCCGGATGAGGTGGTGTTGGTGGCGACGTCTGGGTGGTCGGCCTGGTCAGGCGGCATCGATGAGTCGGTCCCGGTGTTTCCGACGACCATAAGGTTGTCTTCGTTGCCCGTCCTTGATGCGGATGCAGCGGCCGTGGATGCGCTCGTTGGGTCGGACTGGGTAACGGCGTTGTGGCTAAGGGCGGTGTCGTGGCTGGAGTCGATGGTGATGGCTGGAGGCTCGGGATTGGCCTCGCTGGTGGCCACGAGTATGGCTGCTCCGGTCGTGGGTGTGCCCGTAGAGGCGTTGGCGCTGGGAACGGTGTTGTGGCTAAGGGCGGTGTCGGAGATGATATAAGGCCCTGGTCCAAACAACTCCTCATACGTCGGTGGCGGCGTCTCGAACCTGAACGGGGAAAAGTTGTCTCCCTCGTCCCGTGTCCCCTCCTCGTCTGAGATCAGGATGGCATTCTCAGCGGGCGGTTTCGAGTCGTCGTCCCCGGAGCTTAGCTCGACGACCTCTCCGTCCGAGATATCCTCATACGTTGCGCCCAACGGTCCCCTGTCGTTTCGGCGAACCGGGGTCGATACCAAATCCTGGTTGGGTGGTCCTTGATGTGGCGGCTCCCTAGGAGGTCGTGGGGGGATCGCCTCAATGCGAGTAGCTCCGAATCGCAATGTAATGGGTACGTCCTCGTCCTCCAGCAGTGCTCCCATCATGTCCTCCCATTTTCTGAACATTCTTCAGCCCTGGGGGCATCACAGAAGGCAAATGATCAATTCCCGCTTGGATCGTCTGTTTTAAAACACGATTTCTACGTAGATGACTGTCTCACTGGAGCAAACAGCGTTCCGGAAGCAATCAAAATTCAAAAGGAATTAAACAAAATATTGTTACCGTCCGGGATCTAACTCCGAAAATGGTGCTCCAATAATGGGCAAATCCTAAGAGAAGTTCCGGAAGCAGACACCATCAAAACCGTCAAGCTAGACGAAACATTGAAACACTACAGCGTCAAGACGTTGGGACTGGTGTGGATGCCACAGAAGGATCAACTGTGTGGGCGATCCCAGAAAAGCGAAGCGTCAATCATCACCAAACGCGTGATAAGTTCCGAGTCAGCACAAATATTTGACCCGCTTGGACTATTTGCCCCGAAGCTGAAACGCAGGCGAAGCTTAATCGCAGCCGAAGCTGCGAAGGGGTCCTCTGCTCGGAACGACGACAGCGCAGCAGCCGACACGATCGGCAGCAGAGGACTGCAGCAGAAGCTTAACGATTTGAGGATCGAGACAGTCGCTCGAGAGCCGGCAAAGGAGCCGGACGTCTTTGTTCGTGGTAAACAAAGGAAACTTGGAATACTTGGACTCTTCGATCGCCGCCGCTGCCCAGAGGATGCAGGGTTAGCTGGCCGAGGGCCCAAAATCCCAAAAGTGGGAGAACATGTGTGGCGGATAGGCTAGGGATAATGTAAGAAATAAAGTGTGACAACGTAAAAGAACAACAACGTGCTAGTGAGAGTTCGGGAGTGCTCGGGAATAGTGCCCCACGCTACCGGGACAAAAGGGGAATGAGAGCTCGCGGATGACGGGGCCCCTCTTTCCTCCGACAACCCGGGAAGTGTTTTTTTTGCCTTCGCCTCCGGATCGGGGAAACTGGCCCATGGTTGACGGGGCCGGCCTCCCCTCTCCGGAAGGTTTCCCCCCGCCGAGATCGGAAAACGCGCTCCGGGTGACGGGGCCTGTTTTCTCCAATCTTCGGCCTGGGAACTCGATATCCGGGTGACGGTATCGGATTTCCCGCAGTTTCGTCTTTGGGGCTTGAAACCGACCCACGGTTGACGGGGTCGGGTCCTGCCTGCACGGACCTTTACCTTCCTCCCCCCTCCATGACCCGACATGGTCTTCGACCGTTATCCTGTCTGTCTTAAAGATAGAAATGTTGTAAAGAGACCCTGGAGTGACCGATTTTTCATCCCAGCTATAGAACTACTTTACAGAATGGCTCCCGAACAGGGACTAGATAGGATATTTCAAGGATAATTCCAACCATCGTGGCTTAAAGCACCACCAGTAAGAAGTTCAAGGGTCCAAAAATTCAGGGGAACAAATTGGCTGCTAGGCCCGTTTTGTTGCCTTACAAAAGCAAAAAAAAATAGTAGGAAGGAGAAATAGGAAAAGTGCAGCCGCGAGGTACAGCCAGACCCGACGACAATAACACGTGGCACACGAAGCCGAACCGACACGAAGTTATGAACACAAAGTTACACTAGACCCGACGACCAAAGTACACGACGCTAAGAAAAGAAAACAAAAGCATGCAACACAAAGCCGACGCCCCAGCCGACGTCAAGTACGAACGAAAAAAAAAGGCGCAGTTTCCTATCCCTGTCGCACACATGGTTTCTCTTACCAAGTAGGAAAGCCCAAAGCCAGCCGACTTCAAGTATATAAACCGACACCCCCACGAATCGGGATCATTCGATTCTCATCGCCACAAGAAAAAAACACAAACCTGCACCGCTACAAGGACACACGTCAAGGATCACTACGTGGATACACCAGGACCTGCATCGCTACAAGGACACACATCAAGGATCACGGTAAGGACACACCTGGACCTGCCGCACCACTACAAGGATACGCTTAAGGATCTAATATCCTCATCGCCACCAGGATCGCCCACGGGTGCAACGCTCCAAGGATACAACGTTCAACCATCACTCCAAGAGCGCTCCAAGAGCGCGCATCCTGCCCGCCTTCACGAATACCACAGGATACGCGTCCACACACAAATATGGAAATTTTCCATCCGCGGATTCCAAGCCACCGTCGCCGTTACCTCCGGACCTCGAGTCAAGCACCGGCACGGCATCTAAGCACACGATTACACCGGCCCCGGTCCACACCCTAACGGTACCACGCAGTACGTCGCCAACACCAGGGCCCCACGGGTCGTCAGGATCTTCACGCGGCACAACCTCTCAGTTCGACGCGACCGTGTGCTCCACGTTGGTCGACAAAATGACCAAATGGGCATTATCTTTTGACGGTACGTCGGATCCGCTTAGCTTCGTTGAGCACATGGAGGAACGGACGGATACCTACCGGATCGACCGGAAATATTTATCTCACGCCATCGTCGTACTCTTGACTGGCAGAGCCGAGAGCTGGTTTCGCAACAGTTGACTCCAGGGAGGAGCCTGGACGGAGGTACGTCGGGAATTCTAGACTTCTAGACCTGGGAGGCCAGGCCCTTACCCTGCGGCCCCCCACCCGAACCAGATCCATGGAACCTCGCGAAACGAACCCAAACCTAGCACAAACACAGCCAGAACAGCAGGAGAGCCACGACGAAGCCGTCACACAGACAGAGCCAGAACAGCAGGAGAACCACGATAAAGCCGACTCAATGGCACGACCCCAACGCAGACCAGACCCAGATCCACAAGTACCACAAGAGAACCATCGACAAGTCACTCCTAGGACCCGTACAGAGGACCGCCGGCGTACCACCCCAATCACCGACGCAGAACTGGGAGCAACCCCGACCGGGGCCACCGCGTTACCTGCTTCTGTCGCAACAGCCGTCGAACGGAATCCCTTTCGCCGCGCGGTAAGGAGAGTTCGGTTTCAGGGGACAAGCGATCTAGAAACATCGGCGACCACGAGCGCTCCACTGTGCGGAAGCGCCAGCGCTGAATACACTACTGGTGATGAGCAAAGCCCCGTTGACCACACCGAGAACTACCCAGAGCCATGGATAGGGGAATTTCTCGAGCGAGAATTAGCCCGATTTGAAACCCTCACTGGAGTATCCCACATCGCCGAGCATAATATCACTATGCGAACCGACCGACCGATCAAGCAGAGGTACCACCCGCGGAATCCAGCGATGAGAGCGGTCATTGACAAACAGATATATGAGCTGCTTCGCGACGGGCGCATTGAGCCATCAAAAAGCCCCCACAGTGCGCCGATAGTCATAGCTACGAAGAAGAATGGAGACGTAAGGATGTGTGTGGATTACCAGCAGCTGAATGATAACTCGGTACCAGATGCCTACCCACTGCCGAGAATCAACCATATATTGGAGCGGCTGCGGAACGCCCGATATATATCCACGCTGGACCATAAGAACGGGTACTGGCAGATTCCAGTAGCGCCCACCAGCCATCACAGTCCCAGGACGGGGTTTATTTCACTGGAAGGTTATGCCTTTTGGCCTACATTCGGCACCGGCAGAAAAACAGGAGCAGGCCTTTCAAGGATTGAAGACCCTGCTGACCGAGGCTCCGATCTTAGCGTGTCCAGACTTCGAGGCGAAGTTCGTGCTACAAACCGACGCGAGTGAATATGGTATAGGAGCCGTACTCACCCAATCCATCAACGGGCAAGAACGGGTGATCGCGTATGCCAGCCGCCGGCTGAATACAGCGGAGCGCAACTACTCCGTAACGGAGAAAGAGTGCCTGGCGATCGTTTGGGCAGTCCGCAAGATGCGCTGCTACGTCGAAGGGTACCGTTTCGAGGTACTCACCGATCACCACTCGCTAAAGTGGCTGAATTCGATCGACAATCCCACGGGCAGGATCGCTCGGTGGGCATTGGAGTTACAACAGTCCCAGTACGACATCAACTACCACCGTGGAACCCAGAACCTGGTCGCCGACGCCCTGTCGCGCCTACCTCTGGTAACGGTTCAGCAAGCGCAGGTACAAGTCAACAAGTGCAAATGGATAAACAAAATGCTACGAGGAGAACGGACAACTCTATCGCCGCATTGGCCTACGCCAGGAAGAGGAGGAATACACGCCCTGGAAACTATGCGTGGAAACGCAATACCGCCGGAGAGTGCTGGAGGAATGCCACGATCATCCCACCGCGGGACACCTAGGAGTCCGCAAGACAAGCACACGGGTGGCTCAGCAGTACTACTGGCCGGGATTGTTCCTAGTCCTAGTTGTCCTAGTTGTCAGAGGTTCAAAGTGAGTCACGAAAAGCCGGCTGGAAAGATGTTTACGCGGCAAGTCGACGAACCGTTCCACGTATTGTGCGTAGACTTTTTCGGACCTTTACCACGTTCCAAGCTAGGGAACACTGAAATCCTCGTGTTCCTCGACTCGTTTAGCAAGTGGGTAGAACTGGTTCCCCTGCGCCGAGCTACAGTCCCTTACCTCGAGCATCGGGATCCCGAGGACCTTCGTCTGTGATAACGGAACACAATTCACAAGCCGAGCATTTCAGGCATTTTGCAAATCCCTGGGAATGGAGTTACAGCACACAGCACCCTACACGCCTCGTCAGAATCCTACGGAACGGGCAAATCCTTCGGTGAAGACGATGATAGCATAGTACCTCGGAGACACACCGCAGAACACCTGTGACCACCTGCTGCCAGAGATCTCGCTGGCCGTGAACAGCAGCGTGTCGGACACCACAGGATTCAGCCCGGCTATTCTCGTGCAGGGCCGGGAGCCGCGCCTACCTAACGCTCTGTATTCCGAGGTTACGCCGGGGAGAGGAACTGCGCAGATCCCACCTACGGAGAGGAGTGAGCAGCTCCATAACATCTTCAAGGTCGCCCGGGAAAACGCGGAACGTGCCACAGCAGACCAGGGCAGACACTGTAATCTGCGACGACGGAAGTGGAAACCACCACTAGGATCGCTGGTACTAGTACGCCGCCACGCCCTGTCAAACGCCGCAGAGGGTTTTGCGGCCAAACTGGCTGCGAAATACGAGGGACCGTACCAAGTCATAAAAGTCCCGTCCCCGAACATCGTCCTCTTACAGATCCCGGGAAGCCGACGCCGCCGCACCGCCAGTTTAAACAACCTGAAGCCATATCACCAGGAGGACGACGACGACGACCACGACAGGGACCACGACTCAGAACGAATCAGAGACGACCAGGATGACCACCACAGTCGTGCCCCGGCCGAGGGGACCAGGGTGTCTTGGGGGCCACTTGATGACGAGCCCGCCCGTCCAACGTCCCCACAACCATTGGGGAAGAAACCCACCCGGTCGGCTCTCCTCGTCCCTGGGACAGTCACCGGAAATCCAGCACTCGCCAAGAATAACCCTCGGACGACCGAGGGAAACAGAAAACAAGGATGGACGCCGCTCTCCGCCCGATAAACGTCCAGAAAAATACTTACGTTTTACATTACCCACAGCTCAAGATCCAATTATCAAGACCCACTTATCAAGTCCAGCAATTATCAAGAGACCAAGAGGAAGAGATTTCGGACAATGCCGCGCCCAACATCGGGCCGAAAGCGCAGTCGCCATCATGGCCGACGATCCACCCATGCGCGACGATTCTCGGAGACAACCCCAAGGCAACCACCGACCCCACCAACAGCCACCGGCCACGACGAGGCACCACGGGCCGACATCGGACAATTACCGCCACCACTCGTCCCGATTGCTTCCGGGATGGCATCTTTACCAACACCGACCACTGCCGCTACGCACACGCACAGCGAGGCACCATCGACCGCCTCCGCGACCAACACAGGCAGCAAAGTACCAGCGAGCGTATCCGTGACCCGCATCCACAGCGAAGCTCCGCCAGCGGTCATCCTGTCCTCGCCACCGCCACTAGTAGCGATCGTCGCCAGACCCGAGCGCTCGCCACCGATCAGCCCTTCCTGGTGCGAGGGGATGTCCTTTGCCACTTCTAAGTTTCCTACGAAGTGCATTTCGCAATGCGCCTCTATTGGTGATTTATGCCTTTCTTCGGTTTCAAGATTTTCTAGGGTCCAGAATCGTTCCAACAGTCTATCGATTTCTTCGTGTGTAGCTGCGGCGGCACAAACCGCCGCTGAATCGTGATCCGAGGAGATCTTTCCGGCAATGATCCATCCTAGTTTTGTATTCTGAAGAACTGGTCCTCCTGCCTTTAGTAAAGTCTGGTTTGGCAGCAGCAATGAAAAATAGTGCTCTAGAGCTAGAGCTATGTTGCTTGGAATTAGTAGGCTTGCCGAATTTAATTGATGCGCAGGCTGATCAGCTATTATGTGTGGTAGCACAAAGGCTTCAACATCTTGATGGAAGGCATTATGCATTGACTTTATTTGCACATTTGCTCTTGCTCTACTGGTCTTTGGATTGCCTCCAATATCCTCTATACGTAGAGAAGTTCCATGAAGTTTCAGTGATAGTACTGACGCCATTCGCTCGGAAATCAGATTAATTTGTGATCCTGAATCTAGCAGCGCTCTGAATTTGACCATTGCTAGCCTTCACTGACACTTTGACTGTGGCCAGCAAATTATAATTCTTGTTGCTAGCTGCACCTACAGTAGGTGACTGTTGATTGGATGCTGTACCTGATGTGGTTTCCAGGTGCAACAATGTATGATGTTTCTTGTCGCTCTTAAAACACGGGCGACCTCGGCAATCCTTTGCCTTGTGGTCATTGCTGAAGCAGTTGACACACAGTCTTTGTTTTTGTACCCAATTAACTCGTTCGGGTATTGTTTTGCTGCGAAAGTCATCGCATTTATAGAGCCAGTGATTCCTTTTGCAAAATTGACAGCATGGTCCTTTTCCAGTGCTGGCTGATGAGCATGTTGGACCCTTTTGGTCCTTTCTTGATTGTTGTCCCTTTTTTACTGTTCCAAGTACTCGGATGCGCTGGTCCAGAAAGCCGAGCAGTGTGTCGAGACCCTGTAACTCTCGGGACCCGTCTAACGACTGCTCGTATAGGGCTCTACTAGCAAGATCCAATTTTTGCTTTATGATGGCTATCAATATTGTATCCCAACTTGATACATCGATGCCCAGTCCCTTTAGTGATGCTAGGGACTCGATAGTTGTAATGTACAACTCTTTTAATAACCTTGGATCGTCACTAACTGTGTTTTGATGCAGGAAGCGATTGAGATTCGTGTCTGCCACATGTCGGGGATTGCTGTAGGAATCAACTAATATACGCCATACGCTGAGGTAATTTTCTTCCTTAAGATCGATGTGTCTTATCAATCTTTCAGCATCTCCAGTTACGGTGGTTTTTAGGTACCACATTTTTCGTACCGTCGGCATGTTAGTATCATGGACCATGCATTTGAATAAATCAAAAAACTGAGTCCATTTGAGTAGATCCCCATCGAATTTGGGGATGCTGACTCTAGGCAAATGCATATCTTCATTGCTAGAGGAGTTTGATTTTGCTCCTAAGATAACTTTAACTTCAAGTTTTAGGAAGGATTTCATGTCATATCCTCTCTTGCTTGGATCATCATATTCTTCATGTACGGAGAAATGGATCTCTTGAGTTTTGCGCCCATAGTGATTTTATCAAATCACTTGTTACGGTCTTTCCCGTCTCTGAATTTTCTTTCAGAGCGCGCTTAATCGAATCTGATATTGCCTTTTGTCGACGACATGCTGATATAAGTTTCTGGGACTCTATCATGGGCTGCTGAATGCTTGCAGGGTCACCAGTTGGGGCTGGAGTTACCTCGGCTTGGCTTGTTGATTGTTCCATGCCGTCCCGTATGATAGCTCGATATTTGTCGTATGACTCACGACAGTCGTTGTAGAACTTCACGTACACCGTAGTTCTATATTTTTGAGGAATCTTGAGATCATTCTTTGTAAATCGACTCCAAGCGTCATCGAGTGCGGATTTTCTCTCCGATTAATCTTTTTTGAAGTTGATGATAAATTTTGAGATTTCTTGACTGATATCTTCTTGCACGTCTAGTGCGTCTGTGACTGCTTGCTCATCCATGTCACTCATATTTATTACCTTGTGTTTAAAAACTTCTGACCCGTTGTGAGTGTTTTATTTGCTTGTATAGCTGGATACGCTCCTATTCGCAACCGAATTGGTCAAAGAAGCTTTTAACACTTATGAATGATATTGATGAATTTGATGACAGCAACTGTAGTGCTGGGTTCTCGTACTCTGAGAATGTTTGATTTTGGTTTCATAGTGTCGCCTGTTGACAACTTTGAGAATGTGTCCGAGATTGGATGATTTAAATCCGTTTACCGGGATCACAAACGATTTTGTCAAATCGTTGACGGAGCTGGTCGCCTTGTTGACCAGTCTTCCAACTTCCTGAGTCGACTGTGCTCAGGTGTCCTTAATCTGTCGCCTTGTTGACGACTTGGGCAAAAGGACTCGTATGGAAGATATCTCCAAAGTTGTGTTCTAGAGTGTGATCTCTTGGTGAGATCACGTCTTAAAAATGTCATTGCTTGGCTTAGATGCCTGGCATACAGTACATAAACTGTCTGCCTAAAGTCGTCACAACTAGAACTTGAACCAGTTGGACTAAGGTTTGCATATGAGGATCTGAAGACTAGAGCGACAGCCTCTGTTGAATGCAGAATGAGTAAAACATGATTGTACGAGTCAGAATTGTTACTAATTTTATTGAATAAACTTAACGGTATAAGGTAAAAAGTGCTTGGGTTAACAGAATAGGCATAAAGCAAAGTGTTGGTTATTATGCATAATTGGCAAATCCGCTAATGGGAGCAAGCCCAGTTACAATTCAGCAGAATAAGCTCGTGCCAATAAGTGGGTCATTGATAATGTTGCTGACGGCTTGACCCGATATACGATACTTCAGTGCGCTGACTTATAACTATTGCTGCGACTGAACACATCTGTTTGTTTATTGTTGCGTGTGTGTGGGCAGGGTTGGAGTACCTACACCCCAAGTGCTCTGAGCTTTCCGGCGCTGACCACTCGCGGACACACTTAGTCCTATTTTGGGACGTAACACGGGTATGGCTTTTTCGGCTTCGTGTAGCACGGTCTCCGAGTCCGAGTCTACTTCAACAACGGCACCCGTGCGGCTTAACTTTGCCTGAGATGTTATGGCAGAAGCATTACCGCTGAGATGATCTGTTCCCGTCGTCCCAGGAACACTGCATAGCCTCGGGCAGTACAAGCGACATTACATAGATAACAAATAAAAGAAAGGTATATAATAGTTAAAAAAAAAAACAAGAGAGAACGCTATAGTCGAGTACTTCGACTATCAGATACCCGTAACTCAGCTAAAGGGAGTTCGAGGGGAGATGGAGATAAATCTGATATTATATAAATGAATTTAATTCTTATGAATTCCTTTAAATATATAAAGTTGTTTGGACCATTTACACAAGTGTGTTCGTTTAATTTATTCATTTTGGCGAAATTATTTTTTTAAATATCGTACTCTTATTTCCTTTTTTGACACTGCAGTACTTATTAAAAAAAGCATGTTTTTTTATACCCGTTACTCGTAGAGTAAAAGGGTATATTGTATTCGTGCAAAAGTATGTAACAGGGAGAAGGAAGCGTTTCCGACCCTATAAAGTATATATATTCTACACTGGTCGGCATAATTATTTTGACAAATTTTAAAGTTAAATCTACTCATATTTTGAACTTATAATAGAAACATTTTGGCACCTATAGAAAGAGCACTTCAATTCCGTTTAAATGACACAACAATGTTCTTAACCCATTAAGCACCCTTTGAAAAGTTAGAAAATTGGACAATTTATTGTGAAGGTCAAATTTTAAACTTTTTTCCTGGGGCTTAAAACAAAAATGTTTTGATGCAAAGTTTTTCCACAATCATAATTAATAATAACTGCAAAAAAAAAATTTCTAAATATTTTTCCTTGTATTTTTTATGGTTTTTTGAAAATAGCTACAAATGAAATGACAATTTTAGCCGCTTTTTCCTCCTTTTCATACAAAATTTTACTGAGATCGTTCCATTCAAAAAATCATAAAAAATACAAGGAAAAATATTTTAAATTTTTTTTTTGCAGTTATTATTAATTTTGATTGGGGAAAAACTTTGCCCCAGGAAAAAAGTTTAAACTTTGACTTTCACAAAATGTCCTAAATTTTCAAAGGGTGCTTAATGGGTCAAGAACATTTTTGTGTCATTTAAACGGAATTGAAGTGCTCTTCTATAGGTGCCAAAAGTTTATTTTAAAAGTTCAAAATGTGAGTACAGTTCACATTCAAATCTGTCAAAATAAATATGCCGACCAGTGTAGATCAGGGTCACTAGCCGAGTCGATATAGCCATGTCCGTCTGTCTGTCTGTCCGTCCGTCTGTCCGTCCGTATGAACGCTGAGATCTCGGAAACTATAAAAGCTAGAAGATTGAGATTTCACACACATATTCTTGGGCTTCCTACGCAGCGCAATTTTATTTCAGGCGAGCGCCACGCCCCCTCTAACGCCCATAATCGCCCACTAACGATTTTAAAATGTGTCTGGCGCCCACACCTATAAAGATTTCCGAGAAGTATAAATGCACTTTTGTTGTGTATAAATATACCTATCGAAATGTAGAAGACATTTTTCAAATAATTAAAATGTTATGCGCAATCAAAATAATTTTATTGGGTGGGCAAGAAAGTCATGTCGTTTTTTTTAGTAATCGTTTTTAATCTAATTTATTTACGACTAATCGAGCAGTATCGTTTTACGCTAATTGTCTTAGGTACTATCGATAAAATTTGGTAATTATTCGATAACATTTGTGGAAGCTGGTCGAAGCCGCACGTTCTGGTCGACCATCGGCCGTTTTTGACGAACAAATTCACGCTTTGCTGGATGAAAACCGGCGTTATTCAACGCGGGAGATGTCAGAGAAGCTCAGTGTGTCGCATACAACGGTTGAAAACCATTTGAAGAAACTTGGCTACGTAAACAAGCTCGATGTTTGGGTTCCGCATAACTTAAAGGAAATTCACCTAACTAAGCGTATCAATATCTGCCATTCTCTGCTGCAACGGATTAAAAACGATCTTTTTTTGAAGCGGATCATTACTGGCGACGAAAAGTGGGTTGTTTACAATAATGTCCAACGAAAAAGATCATGGAGCAAGAAAGATGAGCCAGCCCAAGCCACATCAAAGGCCGATATCCATCAGAGGAAAGTTATGCTGTCTGTTTGGTGGAATCAAAGGCACTTTGAGCTGCTGGGACGGAATGAAACCATCAATTCAGATGTGTACTGTCGCCAGCTATCCAATTTTGCGGAAAAAATTAAAGAAAAGGAGCCGACACTAGCTAATCGCAAGGGTATAGTCTTTCACCATGACAACGCTAGGCCCCACACATCTTTGGTCACTCGGCAAAAATTAACGGAGCTGAATTGGGAAGTGCTATCACATCCACCTTATAGTCCGGACTTAGCACCTTTAGATTACCATTTGTTTCGCTCTCTTCAAAACTCTTTGAATGGTAAAAACTTTGATTCAGATGAGGCTGTCGAAAACCACTTGTCTCGATTCTTTGCTGGAAAAGACCAAAAGTTCTTCGAGCGCGGAATTATGCAGCTGCCCGAGAGATGGTCATTAGTGGTCGAACAAAAGGGCCAATACATAATTGATTAATTATAAGTCCTCATATAAATAAATCATCTTTGAAAATATTGAAAAAAAACGACATGACTTTCTTGCCAACCCAATATATATCCATCTCCCTCGCAATGCCTTTAGCTGAGTGACGGGTATAAGATAGTCGGGACACCAGCCCGACTATAGCGTTCTGTCTTGTTTAAATTTGTAACGCAGTTCTCTGGCTGGGGTAAAATCTGTGGAAACTTCGCCGGGCGTGAACGGAGGGGTTGATCTGCTCCGGGTGAGCTTGGAGTCTACGGGGTCGCACACTCCGGATATTCTCGGAGTCTACGGGTTTCTACACTCCGCCTATTCTCGGAGTCTACGGGTTTCTTCTCTCCGGCTATTCTCGGAGTCTACTAGGGTTCTACACTCCGGCTATTCTCGGAGTCTAGGGGTTTCTACCCTCCGGCTATTCTCGAAGTCTACTAGGGTTCTATACTCCGGCTAGGCTCGGAGTCTACGAGGATTCTAAGGAGGGAGCTCTCGGCCGAGGTACGTCGTGTGGATGCGAAAACAAACACGCTTCGTCGATCGGGGTCGAAAACGGGTGGGTGAGGGAGGAGGGGAAGTGTAGTGGTAGAAAAATAACACGCGGGGTTTTGTTTTAGATTTCTGGTCTATATTTGGTAATTTGTAAAACTAGGGCCCTGGCTGCTGCCCTCACAATGAATATCATTGATTACGTGTAACTCTGGTCTGTGTTGCGCGGATCGGCACTGCGAATGCGAGGTTCGGCGTCGGGCGCGGGCTTTTTCTTGTGAATATGTCTCTGTGCTTCGGTACTGGCGTGTCGGAGGGATACTCGCGCTCACGTC
Organism: Drosophila lutescens; assembly: GCA_037075285.1. Classification (NCBI taxonomy): domain Eukaryota; kingdom Metazoa; phylum Arthropoda; class Insecta; order Diptera; family Drosophilidae; genus Drosophila; species Drosophila lutescens. The sequence goes on along the minus strand of JBAMCF010000948.1, from coordinate 182,408 downwards.
CACTCGCGGTGAAAAGTCGAAACGAAAAGAGAGAGTCAAATTCTTAGTGATCGCACTTCAGTTGAACGTCGTGTTCCCTGAACCAGTTCCCTGCCATCGATTATTCTATCGATCGCCGGCCTCTGTCCGGGGTGCGTGTCTCGGCTCAAAATTAAATACCAGTTGAATTAGTTTTCCTTAATTACTATTATTTCAATTTCATGACATGGGGACTTCGTGTCCGATGGGGTGGGGGCTGCTGTTGTTGGGGGGGGAAAACGTGGGTAACTACTTCCATGTCCGGTCCCTGTCCGCCAAGTGAACGTGTGGGCTGGGGCGCCGTGTCGAACGGTGTATAGCTCGGAGGTAGCGGATATGGTACTAGGGCGAGCGTAGGCTCCTTCCGTCGAAAACGCTGCCCGGTGCTCTCCTCGTCGTCGCTGGATTCTGACTCCCATTCCATGGCTTTGCCCGTAGGGTAGCGCCGGGGACCGGGCTCATCCTGTATGGTGGATGTCCCGAAGGAGAAAGTCGTCGACGGCCCGCGAGAGAGCGTGGTGGACGGTCCGAAGGAGCAAGTGGTAGTCGGACCGTGGGAAAGCGTTGCGGACGGCCCACGAGGAAGCGATGTGGACGGCCCACGAGGGAGCGAGGTGGACGGCCCCGGGCCCATCTCTTCGTCCTGCGAGCAGGTAGGGTCGACGAGGCGTTCCGTCTGGACTCCGAGGTCATCGGCTGCCTCGGTCTCGTCAGGCCTCATGATGCACAGGCGTACGGGGGACGGTGGAAAGGTCACGATCGGGTCATCGGGTGGCCGATACGGTGCCTCTATCTGGATCGTTTCCCAGCTGGTCTTCAGGAGGTAGATCCAGGAACCCCGGTGGTACCCACAACGGTCCTCACCCGTGTAAACGTAGTGTGCCGCACCTTCCTGGGGATCGTCGTCGTCCTCCCGGCTGCTCACCGAGTACGCGTCCTCGTTATCGGTGTCGCTAGCATCCTCGACATAGGGTGCCTGTTCGTTACGTCCTTCCTCATCGTCACTGGTGTCTTCGGCGTAGGGGGTCGGGTGATTCCAATAGTTTTCGCTGCGCCCGCAAGGATTGTACTTCCGGCTGCTCTCCGCTGACCCGGCTGGACTCGGGTAGCCCTTGTAAGGATCCGGGTAGATACGACGTCCGGCCGCGTCCATGTAGTGCGGCTAGGCTCCTCCGGCTCGAGGGGGTGTCGGCATCGACTCGTCCTCGTCGTCGCTAGCTTCCGAAGCGCAGTTCGACGCTGCCCGGCGGGATGATGTCCGAGCACAGGATCCGGGAGAGGATGAGGTCGCTCGTCCCGAGCCTCCTGGCTGGCGCCTACCCGTCGGGCATGACCGGGTGGATCTCTCGGCGTACGCCGTTCCCGGGCGTAGCCGAGGATCCCGTGTGGTCGTCGACTGGCGGTTACCTTGAACGCTGGGTTCAAGCTCCTCGTCGCTGTCGCCGGACGACAGTACAATTGTCTCCATCTCCGCCCGTCAGATCTGTGAAAGAAGCAACTAAACTAGCTTAGTTCTATTGATACTTACCAATAGGGATAACTGGGCTACAGCGAAAGAATCTCCTAACTTCATTCTTAAGGTCTTACGGGCTTATAACAAATTTAAACTTAGCGTGGACACAAAGGGAGGTTGGGATACTTATGATCACCCCCAGTTGCTAGTTGCTAGTTGGGTCGGTCTCTGGGACTGTCCGGGTTGGTCGTCGGGGTCCTTCTGGGAGTTTCGCTGTTACCTGTGGAAGAAGAAAAGAAAGCTTTTAAGTCTCCAATATTAGCAAGTCGCCCCTTCCGCTGGACGGGTAGGCGGATTCGGACGACGTTGGGGGACAGGAAAGCGACCACTTTATACGGTCCGTCAAACTTCGGGGCGAGCTTTGCTGCGAACCCTTCTGCTGCTTTAGACAGATGATGTTGTCGCACGAGGACCAGTGATCCCATTTCGGGCTTCCAGGTTCGTCGACTCAGGTTATAATGTCTCCCCTGTTCTCGGTTGGCTTTTTGTAGATTGTTTCGCACGATCTGGAAGATCTCACTCAAGCGCTCCCCGATGGGCTAGGGGGCGTCGTTGCTGTTCCGGGAGTTACGCTGTCGTACCAGGATCCGGGTAGCCGTGGTTCTCTAGCTTGTAGGAGAAAGGCTGGGCTATACCCGGTCGATTCGAGACACCTGTGTTGATCGCCAGCGAGAGTTCGGGTAGCAACCTATCCCATGTGTTCTGCCATTTTCCACGTCCTAGGCGATCATGGTCTTCACCGTGCGATTCGCGCGCTCGGTTGGATTCTCTCGTGAGCAGTATGGGGCAGTGAATTGGGGTTCCACTCCCGTTTCCTTAAGGAAGTCCTTGAACGCCTTGCTGGTGAACTGTGAACCATTATCGCACACCAGTTTCCTCGGGGCTCCGAAGTGGCTGATGATCCGTTCGCGGAAAGCTCGTATCAAAGTCGCCGTAGTTGCTCTGCGTAGGGGTATTAACTCGACCCATTTGGTGAATATGTCGAAAAAGACAAGGAGCATGGCAAGGGTCCGACGAAATCCGCACACAATATGCCAAAGGGTTCGCTGACCTGTCTCGTTAGCATCTTTCCGGCCTGTTGTCGCTGCTCTGACTTGTATTTCTGGCACGGGATACATTGTCGCACGTGTCGTCGCACATCGCGAAATATGCCCGGCCAGTAGAACTTCTGCGAGATCCTGATGATGGTCTTCCTAATGCCAAGATGTCCGGCTGTGGGGGCATCATGGCATTCATGTAGGATTCGATCCCGATGTTCGGCTGCTACGCACAGCTTCCAGGGAACGTAGCCCTGGTCGTCTGGACGGTGGCCGAGATGGCGATATAGTTCTCCGTTTTCAATGATGAAATCGGGGAACTTTTGTGGGTCGCCCCGAACGTCCTTCATTTTTCGTTGCAACCACTTGCACTGGTATTCGCCGTACGTGAGTCTCTATAAGTGCTCTAGTGGTTGCCGGGAGAGAGCATCGGCTACAACGTTATACTTCCCGCGTCGGTAATGTACATCGTACTGATATTGTTGGAGCTCTAAGGCCCATCTGGCAATCCTTCCGGTGGGGTTTTCGATCTGGTCCAGCCATTTCAGGGCCAGGTGGTCGGTGATTACGTCGAACCTATAGCCTTCGAGGTAGAATCGCAGTTTCCGTATTCCCCAGACGATGGCCAAACATTCCTTTTCCGTGGGCGAATATTTCAACTCCGCGCAATCGAGCTTGCGGCTGACGTAGGCAATGACTCGTCCCTGGCCGTCGATTTCCTGGGTTAGCACTCCCTCGAGTCCGTAGTTGCTGGCGTCAGTCTGGAGCGTCATCTGGACGGAGAAATCTGGGCACGCCAGCACGGGTGCGTCTGTCAGCAAACCATTCAGGAGATCGAAGGCACTCTGCTGCTCCGGTTCCCACTTCCACCGTTGGTTTTTCTTTAGCAGGTTTGTTGGACCACCGAGGTAAAGTTGGGCACGAATCGCCGGTACCACGAGGCCATCCCAAGACATCTCCTCAGCTCCCGTAAGCCAGTGGGAGGGCTCAGGTTTCGCTCGGCGGATACCTTGTCCGGGTCTGTGTGGATACCCTGGTCACTGATCACATGTCCGAGATAGGCCAGTTTTCTCTTGAAGAATGAGCACTTTTCCTGGTTGATGCGCTCTCTTCAATCGTTTAAAGACTTTGCGCAGGTTGTCCATGTGTTCTTCTAGGCTGGCTCCGATGACAATAATGTCATCGAGATAGGCGAACGCGTATGGGTCGAGGTCTGGCCCGATCACGCTATATTGGGCACGCTGAAAAGTTGCCGGGGCCGAATGCAGCCCGAAAGGCATGACACGCCACTGAAATAGGCCACGTCCGGGTTGCGGCGTTATGCGTTTCACGTGCTTTGTGCGGTTCTTCGGGCGCATCCCTGTCATGCTGTGGCCCTATTTCCTGATTGGCTATGCCTAGCCGAGGTTCCGTTCGAAAAGGGTTCCTTTTCCGGGCTATGGCGGTGTCAGCCAAGGGCTCCAGGCGAAAGGGGTTATCCACGGCTGGCGACGGTCGTACCCGTTTCTGTTGCTTGGGAGCTGTAGTGGCGGTATCACTTTGGGGTTTTCCCACCAACTGTCGTGGGGCTGCCACGGGGTTTTCCCGGAGACGCGTTGCATTAGGAGATGCTTCCGCGCACGCCACGTTCGGTGCGCCGTTGCTCGCTGAGGGCTGCTGCGTGTCCGTTGATGGCGTGTTTGATGTCCTGGGCGTAGCTTCGGGGCTGGGTGGTCCTCGTGATCGGAGTCGAGGTGGTGGTTCTGATGGATTCCCTTGATTGTCAAGACGTGGTTCATTATACCTAATCGTCTGACATTCTCTGGGTCTTTGTCGGGACAACGTGAGGCTTTCCGTACCGCATCGGAGGGTAGTACCGATAGAAGCGAGGAAATCTATCCCTAGGATTAAAGGTTCGAGCATGGCGGGCATTACTAGAAGGGGAACCTGAATTGTCTTCCGGGCGAGTGTCACGTCTGCAAGGAGTAACCTCGTTACTTCGACACGTGTCAGCGAGTTTAATCTGGGTGCGAATCTCTCAAACTGGTGGGGCTGCCCGACTACGTCGGCGATGTCCTGGCTAATAAAACTCCTCGATGCCCCGATGTCGATGGTGGCTCAACGCACGTGTCCGCCAAGGTCGACTTCCGCGGCGATCCTTCCTCTCTCTACCCTAAGCGGTGCGGTTACTGGCGGTTCTCCGGTGGATTGGTTTCCGACGAATTCCGCTGGTCGAGGGGACCCATCCCGTTTCCCGTTGGTTGGCTAAGGGGTCTGAATACCCGTCAAACTGGAGGCCCCATTTACGAATTCGTTCGGGGACGCTCGTCATGGCTCGATTACATGAAAGTTTCTCGGTTACTGCCGACCGGAGAGGGGACAGTAACAGTGAGGCTAGGGGTAATTCGAGGCCGGTCTACGGCGGAGATACCGGGGCTTGATCCGGCACTTATGTTTGCCGCGGGGCCGCTAAGGCCAGTTTTGTCTTCCCCATATATTGTCCGGTATATTGTCTTTCTAGGTCAGCGAGCCGAGCCCACACCTCTTGGGTTTGTTCAGAGACCCTAACCAGGGTGACAAAGTTCCGCCGCAAGTCATCGACGACTCCCTCGGCTGAGAACCCGAATTCGTCAGCGAAGGCTAGTAATTCGGCCTTCAAGCGGGAATAAATCCACCGCGAGTGGATCCCAGGGTTTTTAAATAAGTGTGGAACGGACTCACCGGCAATTTTCTTCTTTGATCGGTTGTCGTCTTGGAATGATTTTCGTTTGTTGGAGTCCTTACGGGGCTTCTTGAGCCATGTTTTATGTTTTCAGATACACGATCGCGTTGGCTGTACGGAGTCGCGAGTAAGCTCGGGGGCTTGATAACAGCTCCGCCGGGCGTGCTCCGGGTGAGCTTGGAGTCTACGGGGTCGCACACTCCGGACATTCTTGGAGTCTACGGGTTTCTACCCTCCGGCTATTCTCGGAGTCTACTAGGGTTCTACACTCCGGCTATTCTCGGAGTCTACGTGTTTCTACCCTCCGGCTAGGCTCGGAGTCTACGAGGATTCTAAGGAGGGAGCTCTCGGCCGAGGTACGTCGTGTGGATTGGAAATCAAACACGCGTCGTCGATCGGGGTCGAAAACGGGTGGGTGAGGGAGGAGGGGAGGTGTAGTGGTAGAAAAATAACACGCGGGGTTTTGTTTTAGATTTCAGGTCTATATTTGGCAATTAGTAAAACTAGGGCCCTGGCTGCTGTCCTCAAAATGAATATCGTTGATTACGTGTAACACTGGTATGTTGGCTAGTACTGTACTAGTACGGTACTGGTGTGTCGGAGGGATACTCGCGCACACGTCCACTTGCGGTGAAAAGTCGAAACGAAAAAGTCAATTTCATGACATGGGGACTTCGTGTCCGAACTTAAAGCTAATTATTAGACTAAATACTAAATATGGTGACTCCGATCCTCGACACGACTGGCCAGATTTCTACGCCCTTGATTTAGGGCGTTACAAATGGTTATTAGTTATTAAAAATATTCACAGTTATGACTGTAAGCAATTTTATATTTTTTTATGAATTTTTAAAAACTAAAATCATTTTTATAATTTTCTAGCTTTTAAATATCTGATTTAGTTTTTTTTTTGACCGGGCTGCCATCACCACTTATTTTTGTCGCCGCCTGGAGGAAAACTTAAATTTGGACTCTGTCGAACGAAGAAAGTGAAAAAATCCGAACTTTAAAAGTCCAGAATAAATTCAATTTTTTATGAATTTGGGCCATACCCGGCTTGTTTTATTTGACAGGATGAAAACTTTAAGTTGGTACCCAATATGATTTTTCAACGGATTTTTTTTCGAGCTTTTACGATATATACAGCCGACTTACAGTCGAACAAAAAACAAATTATTCATCTTTGTCGAGCTGCTGCGCTGCCATTACTTATCCAATCATATTGATCTGTATGGCAAAGTTAAGCTCTGATCTATTCACTTATTGTTATATTGCCAAAATATAGGAAAAAATAAAAAAAAAAATTCAGAAATTTAACATTTTCAATTTAAAAAAATCTTTTTAAAAAAACCGTGCCTCTATAATTCTGAGCATCCGCACTAGCACCCTTTTTGTGAAGTGGAATAATAAAAAAGTCCTTCCAGTTAGTTGGGAAAACTGATGATGAAATAGACAAATGAAAAAGTTTAAGAATCGGTTTACAAATGGTTGATGCACAAAACTTAAGCACACACCCAGGGAGTCCATCTGGACCGGCAAAAAAAGTTGGTGCTAATGTTGAGAGATTTTGAATTTGTACTTGAAGTTTGAAGTTTAGTGTAAGTTAGTTTAGGACGAAGACGGGTGCACAATAAAGTTCTCTCTCGCTCTCTGCGAATTCGCCCCGTCTTCGTCAACTGTCGTTAAGCTAGGCTCTAAGAACTTTGTAAAAATATAGTCGTCCAATCGTTGAAATTGATTTATATCGACCACACGCATTTTTCTCGTCTTCGCTTTCGCAGTTTCCCAATAAAAAATTATAACCACCAGTTTTCGGTTTCGTTGTCGATTCGGTTGGAAAAACTATTCCAAATTTTCATGGCGCTCCCGGGTGGATTTTTAATTAATAATTGAAGGCAACAAATTAGTGACAGTGACACAGTGAAAAGTGATAGAAAACTTCATTTGCATATACAATTAATAAAAATACACAAAATCGTGTATTCTGTTGCCCGCGGCGAGTTCGGTGAAATACAATTGAATAAAGAGCTCTCTAAACTTAACGTGCCGGTCGCGAAATACCTGGATTTTAACTCCACGAACAACTGCCATAATAGGAATGCCCTGCGACTGTTCGATGTGTAAAAGGAAAGTGGCAGCTGGATTAAAAGACCCCCACGCAGAACCCGAGGTATTTGTGCAAAAAATTGAAAGCTAGAGTTTGTTAACAAAACAATTTATTTGTTTCTTGTCTTGTGCTGAAAAATTGCACCTCGCTTTCAATTCTTGGCACAGACGTATCGATATAGTAGAGCTAGTTGTGCATGCATTAATTATAATAAAAAGGAAAAATTGCAAACTTACACATATACAAAAAAAAAAAAAAATGTATATTATATTTATTATATATACACATACACATTACATAACCCATTTGAACCGCCCTTGGATGCAACATTTAATTTGTGTTCTCTTACGAAAATTATTGCAATCACTGTCGCCCCCCCACTACATTGTGTTAAAACTCGAAAAATTAATAGTTGGGAAAATTCATCCCAGCCGCTATACATAACCAATACATTAGCCTTCATATACAAGCAGCTGCAGCGGTGAATTTTTTCGTTTTCGCTTTCGCTTGTCCGCAGCTAGCAACGTTGTTATTGTTGTTGGATTTTGGTTTGGCGCGCTGACGATTAGCTGACCGTTAAGTGACGCGCTACCCTGTATTCGGTCCGGTATACTGATTTGCCGTCATTTGCAAGCGCTATTAATTTGATACTACGTGGTTTGATATTTAATTAAATATTTTCGTCGCTTTTGTTGTGAATAATACAACATTTGGTAACAACATTTTTCGAACAAATTTAATAATTATAGACAAAATTATTATTAACTCTCGTTGTTTTATTTCGAAATTTATTTTCATCACCCTTCTAATTTGAATTATATACTTTCAAATTAAATTTATTCGATTTAATAAATTGTTGCTGGATATAATTTATTCTACATACAATTATTTATATATAATTTTTTCGTGGCCTATATATATATAAATTAATTTAAAAATGAGTCCAGATAAGCCAAAAAGTATTCTTGCTGACCTTAAACACAAGCTCCAAAAACCATTAAGTAGCATCCGCCGATTAAATACTCGGCTAGAAGCCGGCCAGATTCCGATTCTGGAAGAAGAATTAAATTGTAGGCTAGAAAATTTAAATGATGCAATTAAAAGAGCAAATCTATTACAAGAACAGATAGAAGATTTAGATGATGGCGATGAGTTTGGAGAAGAGTTGGAAGAGCTTTCAATAATAACCAAGGCAAAAATATTGTCGCTTATCTCGGCCTTGAAGGCAGCTAGCGAAACCAAAATACTTGGGTCAGCCTCTGTAGCCCCAACTCGAGCTCGACTTCCGAATTTGGCATTGCCGAAATTCAGCGGCAAATACTCGGAGCTTAAAAATTTCATTAGCCTTTTCGAAACTCTCGTTCATCAAGACGATAACATTCCAGTTATTGAAAAATTCAATCACTTAATCTCTTGTCTTTCTGGTGAAGCTTTGGGGACTATCAAGGCCTACCAAGTCACAGAGAGCAATTATGAGAAAGCTTTGATCAGCTTGAAAAAAGTGTATGATAACGAATGTTTAATTTTTTTGAATAATATTTCAACATTGTTCAGATGTACAGTCAGCGTCGTCTCTAAGAAATCTTATCGATACCGTGTCATCGATATACGGTTCTTTGTTATCGATAGGAGACGACACCAAGATTTCAAATGCAATGTTGATCTATCTTGTCTTGAACAGAGTTGACCCAGTGACCAAACAAAAATGGGAAGAACAATTAGATTATGAAAGATTACCTCTTTGGTCCGATTTTGAAAAATTGTTAAATCGCCGATATCAGCATTTATCTGCTGAAGAATCGACGAAACCAAAACAAGATAAAGTTACGTCGAGCAAGCCACATAATCGTAGCTCATTTACTTGTTCTTCGTCCAACAGTAAATCCCAGCAAGGTTGCAGCTATTGCAATGCGGACGACCATATCCTAGCGAACTGTGGTCCGTTTGGTCGTCTTTCAGTTATGCAAAGGTTTGACTTTGTGAAATCTGCTTCATTATGCATCAATTGTATGCGAAAGGGTCACACTGTCTCGAAATGCAAATTTATTAAATGTCAAGTTTGTGGACGCTCGCATCACGTTTTACTGCATAGATATACAGTTTCCGAGAACAGTTTAGCGTTGCCACCACCCCAAGAGATTCTTACTCCTCCTTTAAATCAAGATCAGCCTTCCACGTCACATGTTATGCATGCGACTTCATCGGACATGGTGATTTTGGCCACGTCGATCGTAAGTGTACGAACCAAAAACGGTGAATATATTTTGGCCCGAGCACTTCTTGACTCAGGGTCCCAAACTAACCTTATAACAGAGGACCTTGCTCACCGCTTACAGATCCGTAAAGAGGAGTCGTGTATCAACTTACTTGGTATTGGCGAGTCCAATTCTCAAGTTAAGAAAAAGGTACATACAGTGGTGAAGTCGCGTATAAATGGTAGTGAGTTCTCATTCGATTTTTGGATTTTAAAATCAATATCAGGATACCATCCTGACCAGTCCGTTAATATCAATGACTGGAAAATTCCAAAGAACCTACCTTTAGCGGACCCATATTTCTACAAGCCACAAAGAATAGATTTGTTAATAGGAGCAGAATCTTTTTTCGAATTATTAGCTGTTGGACAAATTAGACAAGGTCCCGACTTTCCAATTTTGCAGAAAACCCTCCCAGGATGGGTTGTATCAGGAAGATATAAGGTCCGACAATCCAAGATGAGTTGTACTCAACGCTACTTCGCTTCCGGCTGCATAGGTTCGCCTTGACCGCCGATGTAAAGAAAATGTATCGCCAAGTGATGGTAAATGAAGCGGATAGGCAGTTTCAACTTATAGTGTGGAGAAGAGACCCCTCTGAGTCCTTGAGATTATATAAGCTCAACACCGTAACATATGGGACTAGACCAGCCCCATTTCTGGCGATTCGGTGTTAAAAAAGGTTAAGCGAGTCTGCCAAACTTTCTTTTCCTAGAGCTGCTGAAGTTATTGGATCCGACTTTTATGTCGATTACATATTGACTGGTGCTGCATGCGTAGAGGAGTTAAAGACTATTAAGTCTGAAGTGTCTCAGGTTCTTCAAACTGCAGGTTTTGAATTGAAAAAGTGGTTTTCAAACTCACCTGACGTCACCGCATCTGAGAGCACAGCTAAATCCATACCCATCTCGGACTCAGAGTCTACTAAGGCGTTAGGAATATCGTGGTTGCCCAACGAAGATGCCTTTAAGTTCCAAATTGACAAAGCTGTCATGGGTCTCCGAGCCACGAAACGGAACATACTATCGGTAACATCGAAGCTGTTTGACCCCCTCGGCTTATTAAGTCCAATTGTAATTAGAAGAAAGATCCTATTGCAGGAACTCTGGCTCAATAAGTTAGATTGGGATGAGTCGATTCCAATGCATTTGGAAACAGAATGGAATATGATAAGGATTACACTGTCTAATTTAGAAGAAATATCAATTCCTCGGTTTGTGCATACCGATCCGATGTCACCGGTCCAATTACATGCCTTTGCCGACGCATCCTTAAGAGCTTACGGAGCTTGCGTCTACATTCGTAGCAAAACTGCAGAAGGTTATAAAGTATCATTGTTGACATCAAAGTCAAAAGTAGCGCCGCTCAAGACTAAGACTCTTCCAAGACTTGAGTTATGTGCCGCTCACCTTCTCGCAGATCTCTGTCACAGAATCAAGCTCCTATTAAAGGTACCTATCGAAAAAAGTGTTTATTGGTCGGATTCTGAAGTTACGCTTCATTGGATCCGGTCTCATCCGTCTTTGTTGTCCACATTTGTATCGAATAGAGTTGCGGAGATTCAAGAGTGGTCAGGTGAAGCTACATGGCAGCATGTCCCCACGAAACAGAACCCAGCAGATATCGTATCAAGAGGTTGTGACGTCGACGAAATCATACAGTCGATATGGTTTACTGGACCAGCGTATCTAACGGAAGGAGAAAAAACTGGCCCCAAAATTCACACTTTGACCTAGATGACCAAGTCCTACTGCAAGAATCGAGGAAGACTGCGGTCGGGCTGACCACTGCTGTACAAAATTCGGACTTGGTAGATGTCATCGAGGGATTTTCGTCACACCTTAAACTGCTTAGGGTATTCGTTTATATGTTCCGCTTCATTAGAAAATGCAAAGACAAAAGTAAAGTATTTGAAAAAACTTTGTCACCCACTGAATATAATGAAGCCTTTTTAAAAATTGTCGAGGTATTACAAAAACACGAGTATCACGAAGAAAGGGAAAAAGTCCGTAAAGGCTCCAGAGTTGGCCCAAGTCTTCAGCGATTGAATCCATTCATTCATGAAGACAAGGGGACTTGGTGTCACTTTTCGTTGTTGCGAGTTGGGGGGCGACTAGCTAACGATGCCAAGTTTCCGACAGCGAATTTGGATCGTAAATGCTCAGGAGGTCTGCAGTCAGACAGTTCGATCATGTATTCGCTGCTTCAAGTGCAAGCCTCGACTGATGACACAAATTATGGGAAATTTACCCGCAGATCGTCTCCGTGCTCTCCGCCCATTTGCTATATGTGGCGTTGATTTTTGTGGCCCTGTCTATACAACACTGAAAATTCGTGGTAGGCCTCCGTATAAGTCCTACATTGCGCTCTTTGTTTGTTTCGTGTCCAAGGCGATTCATCTAGAAGTTGTTTCAGATTTAACCACAGATTCCTTTTTATTGGCTTTTCAAAGGTTCGTTGGGCGCCGAGGATGTCCCCAAGTCGTCCATTGCGACAACGGGACGAACTTCGTCGGAGCCAGTCGCCACTTCCAGGCCCTTCGAGAGCGGATCGAGGAGGAAGCCGACGCGATACGCGAATTCGCATCAAGAAGCGGATGCGAGTTTGCATTCACACCGCCTCGGGCTCCGCACATGGGCGGACTATGGGAGGCAGGTGTCAAAACTGCCAAGAACCTACTCCTACGGGCGGTGGGCAGCGCGCTCCTAAGCGCAGAAGAGCTGGCGACAGTGCTCGTCGGAATCGAGGCGGTGATGAACTCCCGCCCGCTCGGAGCGATCAGCCAGGACCCAAGCGACGGAGAGGCGCTGACTCCCGGGCACCTGCTGACAGGCGGGCCGCTGCTCGCCACACCAGCACTCCGGACCCCGGACCAGGAGGGTCTCAGCTGCTTACGGCGATGGCGGCTTGTCTCGTCAGTCAGGCAAATGTTCTGGCGGCGATGGTCCCGGGAATATGTCCTGGGCCTACAAATTCGGGGCAAGTGGCACCAAGAGCAGCCGAACATCAGCGAGGGAGATCTCGTCGTGGTGGCCGAGGACAACCTTCCGCCCCAACAATGGCTCCTGGGGAGAATCATCGCCACGCACGCAGGGGAGGACGGCATGGTCAGGGTCGTCGACGTTAGGACGGGCGCAGGAGGCGTTTTTCGGCGGGCCATCCATAAATTGGCGCCGCTTCCCATTTGTTGAAGCCTGAAGCGTTCAACGGGGCCGGTGTTGAGAGATTTTGAATTTGTACTTGAAGTTTGAAGTTTAGTGTAAGTTAGTTTAGGACGAAGACGGGTGCACAATAAAGTTCTCTCTCGCTCTCTGCGAATTCGCCCCGTCTTCGTCAACTGTCGTTAAGCTAGGCTCTAAGAACTTTGTAAAAATATAGTCGTCAAATCGTTGAAATTGATTTATATCGACCACACGCATTTTTCTCGTCTTCGCTTTCGCAGTTGCCCAATAAAAAATTATAACCACCAGTTTTCGGTTTCGTTGTCGATTCGGTTGGAAAAACTATTTCCAAAATTGATAAATCTCTTAAGAGGAACTTTCGGTAATTACAAGGGTAAAAATATAATTTGCCCTATTTAAGGGGTTAGGGTAGTTCGAATTTGACCAAGCAGCAGAACTATAAGTAGTTCGGAAAAACTCGGCAAATAAATCACCAATGCCTCCTCTGAGTTTAAACGTTCCATTGAAGGCAATGCCGATGACATACGCTTGGCACTAACAAAGTTATAAAACTGCTTGGGATCTTTTGAAAATTTGTAAAGGGGCGCTTGTCGCAAAATCCTTAAATATTTCCACAGCCTAAAAGCCGGCTTGCGGTCGTGTATCTTGGTCCAGACTCGTAACTGCCCACTTATTTTAGACCAAGATGTTAGGTCCGATAGCTATCGTTAAGCTAATTGAAAAACATAACAGCTGACGACTGTCAAAAAAGTGCATCGTGGTTACTAAAAGAGACCGGAAGAACATAGAAGAATCAGGTTGGGGTATATAAAGGCCGCACCTACACCATTCGACCTCTTTTCTCGTGTTACACTCCTGACTAGTAGTTCCAGAATTTGCTGTACGAGATCAAAATATTGTCATGTTTTTTTTGTGTGCCAATCACAGGTAACGAAACCCTTAAAAGCTAATCTGTTTGAGTTTGGGCTGAAATATTTTTGTTTTATCAGATAATTGGCACCTAGTATTGCATTCGAGTCCGTCAGAAGGGAAAACTTTATTACGGCCACCAATTCTACCTACACGTGGATAGCGTCAGTTAGCTGGAAGATCAAGGAGTTCAAGAAATATTGGCACGAATTACTACCATCAGCCGCATAAGGAACATCGTACCCAAATCTCCCAATTTTTGGACGCCAGGGGAAACGCTAAACCTAATTTTACCCGCGTGCGGTCTAACCTAACCAGTGCAAACGGGAAAAACACCGGCAACGTCTCTCTTAAGTTACACGCAGGCCGAAATGATAAATTTAGTGAAGGAGAATCCAAATTAGATCAATAGTCTGTCTGTCTGTCTGTCTGTCTGTCTGTCTGTCTGTCTGTCTGTCTGTCTGTCTGTCTGTCTGTCTGTCTGTCTGTCTGTCTGTCTGTCTGTCTGTCTGTCTGTCTGTCTGTCTGTCTGTCTGTCTGTCTGTCTGTCTGTCTGTCTGTCTGTCTGTCTGTCTGTCTGTCTGTCTGTCTGTCTGTCTGTCTGTCTGTCTGTCTGTCTGTCTGTCTGTCTGTCTGTCTGTCTGTCTGTCTGTCTGTCTGTCTGTCTGTCTGTCTGTCTGTCTGTCTGTCTGTCTGTCTGTCTGTCTGTCTGTCTGTCTGTCTGTCTGTCTGTCTGTCTGTCTGTCTGTCTGTCTGTCTGTCTGTCTGTCTGTCTGTCTGTCTGTCTGTCTGTCTGTCTGTCTGTCTGTCTGTCTGTCTGTCTGTCTGTCTGTCTGTCTGTCTGTCTGTCTGTCTGTCTGTCTGTCTGTCTGTCTGTCTGTCTGTCTGTCTGTCTGTCTGTCTGTCTGTCTGTCTGTCTGTCTGTCTGTCTGTCTGTCTGTCTGTCTGTCTGTCTGTCTGTCTGTCTGTCTGTCTGTCTGTCTGTCTGTCTGTCTGTCTGTCTGTCTGTCTGTCTGTCTGTCTGTCTGTCTGTCTGTCTGTCTGTCTGTCTGTCTGTCTGTCTGTCTGTCTGTCTGTCTGTCTGTCTGTCTGTCTGTCTGTCTGTCTGTCTGTCTGTCTGTCTGTCTGTCTGTCTGTCTGTCTGTCTGTCTGTCTGTCTGTCTGTCTGTCTGTCTGTCTGTCTGTCTGTCTGTCTGTCTGTCTGTCTGTCTGTCTGTCTGTCTGTCTGTCTGTCTGTCTGTCTGTCTGTCTGTCTGTCTGTCTGTCTGTCTGTCTGTCTGTCTGTCTGTCTGTCTGTCTGTCTGTCTGTCTGTCTGTCTGTCTGTCTGTCTGTCTGTCTGTCTGTCTGTCTGTCTGTCCGTATGAACGCTGAGATCTCGGAAAATATAAAAGCTAGAAGATTGGTATTTGGCATGAAGATTCTTGGAGTTCCTATGCAGCGCAAGTTTGTTTCAAAAGGGTGCCACGCCCCCTCTAACGCCCACAATCGCTTATATACGATTTTAAAAATTTCAATATTTCGGAAAAGTAAAAATGCAGTTTTATTGTGTTTATCAATACCTATCGAAATGTAGAAGAAATTTTTCAAATCGGACCATTCGTTAAAAAGTTATGCGTGTTCAAAGTTTCTATCTCCATCTCCCTCGCACTCCCTTTACCTGAGTAACGGGTATCTGATTGTCGGGGCACCCGACTATAGCGTTCTCTCTTGTTTTGATTTAGTAATTAAACGAGTGCGTGTAGCCCGGAATAACAATGCAGTTATATATGCATAGCGCGATAACAGAATCAAAACAAAACCGCTAAAAAGAACAAAAGCTCTCGGCCCCCGTCTCCTAATCTAATTTCTTTACCCTAGAACCAGCCAAATCATCACAGCTGCCCTCAGCGAAAGATCTTTCGGCGCGGGAATGGCGAACATGTAAGTGATATACCCAAATAGTCATTGTAATCTGAAAAGCTCTGGAAGGTACATACAAAATAGGTAACAGAGAAGAGTGCGGAGAGTTTTAATTCCATTGTACTGATTTCCAATCAAAATATTACGGATGATCAACGGCACAAGACAAAATAAGGTTGTGGTTATAAAATCATATAAAACTTAAAACGAACGTATATTTATACAGTAAAAGAAAACATTATAAAACCCGTATCCAATCCTGTAAAATAAGGAAACGTTTATACCTCGTATTAACAACCCTCATTGGTATTTCGCACGCATTACGCACTCGTTAGCATGATCATAATTTAAGAAAATAATTGAATTTAAATGTTAAATTTATAAGCTTGTACAAATGAATGAAAATAGAAACTATTGAATTTGAGATCGTATGTGACCATGCTGGCGCATTTGGAAGGCTTTCTTAGAATAAACAACGCTTTGTTTAAAATGAACTAATTTCTTATCATGTTGGAACCTAGCCGTATTGGAATGTTGAAGGGTAACCTCTGAGCCTTTCCAAGGGATCTCGGTTTTATTAGTTTTTCTAGGATTTTCGGAGATCAAGGTTGGGTGGGCGTACTTGCAGCGATGCGAGATTATGTAAGAAAGGTAACCTTTGCTGATGCGATACCCTGATTGCCTGTTTAGCTGAAATAGTTCCTAACGTGAGCCACCGAATTATTCGTTTATTGTATCCCCAAAATCATTACGTACGCGAAGAAATTTAAATAATTATTTTTAACGCTGGAGCCAAGGGCGAGACAGTAATCGAACCCATCCCATCAATAGAGAAGCAAGCGCGTACTCTGTCCCAGTCCCTGAACATCTGCTCTCAACGGAATCCCCGTTAATCGTCCCATCGTGTAAGCCCGATTTACGCAAAATCAATCATACATAGTGAGATAAATCAAAAAAGTCAAACCATCTGAACGCGAGGCAATAATATCCTCGGCTGTACACTTTGTAAATCTGTGGTATCACTTACCAGGTAGGGTTATAGAAACTTTAACTTGTAATGGATGATAACCTATTTGTAGAAAATCTAAATAGCTACGTTTTGCAAGTTAATAGCCCTTGTATTTTAATTCTTTGATTAGTTCTTGTGTAATAGATGTGCATGAGGTAGACTATAACGTGTCTATATTCACAGTCAACCATAATTGCAATCCTATTAGACCGAAGGTGAACTCCGTATACACAAGTGAGGCTCCTGCGGTAGAGTGGAAAAGTATCGTGACTTAGGGTCAGGAACTTGCCAAAAGAAAGAATAAAACATTTTTAACGAATAGTTTTACGGTACGGCCATGTCGATTAAAATAAAATTATCTACTCGAGAACATAGCAAATATCAATTTCTGGCAATCATCAAATATTAATTTCTATAATAAAGCTCAAAGTAAATCAACACGGACTTGGATATCCGCAATGGTTCCTCACTATTGCGCATCCCTTGTATCCAACGACGATTATTAACAATAATTATCAAAAACAAAAAAAAAACATTAAAAAAAAAAATAGTCAAGGCAACGGGGGAAAGTCGGTGAAGTAAGAGGTATCAACAGACTGATACGGCAAGGATTCCAACAACATATATTCAATTCTTTGCTCTATAAAAAAAAAATCTAGGATTATTTAACTACAGATTAGTGAAAATATCAATAAATATATATCTAGTAGAGAGTGAGAGTGACGCTCTAGATGGATCGCAGCTAAATATGTCGAATGAGCCAGAAAACGAATCACCAATGGCAGGTCAGCTGAATACAGGTAGAGAGACAAACGCTGTGGTGCGTATGCAAGAGGGAATAGCCCAGATAAATATATCCATAACGCAAGCTATGGCGCAGATTGGACGAATGGCAGAAGTCATAGAAGGAGGTTTCAGTAGGCTGACGTCGCAAAACACAGCGCCGCCAACTCTTACCACAGGTCACCAAACTTTTGAACAACTTTTTCAAATACCTCCTCGTGTATCAATGGGAGGTCATCAGGGTAATGAAGGGCGAAATACTAGCACCGCCACAAATGTTAATTCTCCGTTTGGATCGCAACAAGACCAAAATCTTCGTTCCGATCGAATAAGTCAAATTATACCTAGTTGGAAGTTACGATTTTCAGGGTCGTCCGGTATGTCGGTGGACGATTTTGTGTATAGGGTGGACTAACCAAACGTTGGATGGCAAGCTACACAATACACAATGGCAAGCACAATATGCTAATAACTTATTCGAAGGAAGCGCCTCCGAGTGGTACTGGCGTTATCATAAAAGCGTACCACTAGTTACCTGGGAGCAATTAAGTGCAGCGCTTAAAGCTCAATTCAAAGATGGCAGAAGCGATTTAGAAATCCGCTCAGCCTTATTTCAAAGGAAACAAAAGGTATCGGAAACTTTTGATAAATTTTTTGAGGAAATTCTTGCTATTGCGGGGAAACTATCAGAGTCAGAACCAGCTTTATTGGAAGTATTGCGAGCCAATTTGTTGACGGAAACACAGCCATGAATGGAAATTCCACTAAACAAAGTTTCCGTCAGGGTCAACGTCTCCAAGTGCGCGAATTAGCCAGCGCCACTTAAGATCTTTCTGAAGAAGAGGAACACCTCGGTCCGGAAGTGGAGGCAATAGCCTTGACCTACTGGAATTGTGGTGCATCCGACCATCGATATCAGGAGTGTCTGGGTGAAAAGAAGGTTTTTTGTTATGGGTGCGGGAAACCGGAAATTTATAAACCATCTTGTACTCGGTGTAATGGCCACCGAGCGGTGCACGCAAACTGACAGCCACCCCAGACAAGATTTCCGAAGAGAGAAAAGGCCATTAAAAAGCGATGCCTACCCGAAGTTATCCACCTTACCAGAAATATCATTCCACCAGCGAATACAAGAGCGGTCAAAAAAGTTCAAACCGCCAGTTCAAAATCGTTCACAAAAACGTCTGTCCGATTTTCGAATTCAATGTAAGCAAGAAAAGCAAGCCATTCTGGAGTCCATTGTAAATAGCACGAAAGACTGGAGATTATATGCCGAAGTGGATCTGTTAGGGAAGCAAGTGCAAGGCCTAATGGATACTGGGGCGACTATCAGTTGCATTGGGGGTTCTCTAGCCGCGAACATAGTTAAGGACACATCAAAATATAAACACATCCACGCCAGCGTTAGTACAGCGGATGAAAGTCAGCAAGCTATTGTTGGTCGCATAAGTACTTCTATAACTTTTAGAGGCGAGTGCAAACCATTTCGATTATGGATAGTGCCATCTCTTTCTCAAGACCTATACTTGGGAATTGACTTCTGGAATAGTTATAACTTGTTGCCTGAATTTTTGGCAAATCTCAAACATTGCTAGTCTCGAGGTGACTGATCCAAACCAAGTGCCACTAACGCCGCAACAAAAAGATCAGCTGGCAACTGTAATTAAGTTATTTCCGTCCTTCACCGAAAAGGATTAGGGAAAACTACACTGTTAGAGCACGAGATAGATGTAGGCAGCGCTAAGGCGATAAAACAGAGACACTACGCAGTATCACCGGCAATAGAACAGCTGATGCATACAGAATTGGAGAGAATGCTTTCTCTAGGGGTTATAGAAGAATCCGACAGTCCATGGTCATCACCCGTTGTCTTAGTTCGTAAACCCGGGAAGGTGAGGTTGTGTATAGACTGCCGGAAACTCAATGAAGTAACCATTAAAAACGCATACTCAATGCCTCTCATCGAGGGGATTCTTAGTCGTCTTCCTAGGGCCGAATTTATATCTAGTATAGACCTCAAAGATGCCTATTGGCAGATTCCGTTAAAGGAAAGCGCACGAGACAAAACGGCTTTTTCAGTTCCGGGCAGACCACTTTACCGATTCACGGTCATGCCGTTTGGACTAGCCAATGCTCCACAAACCATGTGTAAGCTCATGGATAAAGTCATTCCGCCATCACTAAGAAATGAAATCTTTGTATATTTAGACGACCTTTTAGTGGTCTCATCTTCCTTTGAAAACCATCTTTCAGTTCTAAAAGAACTGGCTAATAGATTAGGAAAAGCTGGCTTAACAATTAACGTAGAAAAATCCCATTTTTGTAGAACAGAAGTTAAGTACTTTGGACATGTCATCGGGAACGGAACTATCCAAACTGATCCAGGGAGAGTGGAAGCTATTAAGGAATTCCCAATCCCTCGTTCGATCAAACAGGTGCGGCGATTCCTTGGCCTAACAGGATGGTACCACAAATTCATACATGATTATGCTGGGGTAACTGCTCCTATAACGGATACACTTAGACAGAAAGAGAAGTTTGAATGGACTACAAGTGCTCAGAGCGCATTTGAGCTGTTAAAACAAAAAATGTGTGAAGCACCTGTTTTACACAGACCAAACTTTAGCAAACCTTTTGCGATTCACTGTGATGCGAGCCATACAGGTCTGGGAGGGGTGTTGATGCAAACAGATGGTGATCAGTTCATTTACCGCCGAATGGAACACGCCACAGGTGACAAAATAGCCGACGATTTATGTTGGAAATTGTGGATCCCGGAAGGCCTTGTTCCTGAAGTTCTTAGACTTTGTCACGAACATCCCATGTCAGCCCACAGCGGCATAACTAAAACATTAGAGCGAATTCGACGCTATTATTACTGGCCAAATCTTGTATCCGACGTAAGAGAGTTTATCAATAGCTGCACGATCTGCAAGTGTAGCAAGCATCCAAACTACACGCTACGTCCTTTGATGGGTAAGACCCCGGGAACGGATAGAATGTTCCAAAAATTATATATTGACTTCCTTGGGCCCTATCCGCGTAGTAAATCTGGCAATATCGGTAGTTTTGTTGTACCAGACCACTTTTCAAAAATCCCTTTTTTGAAGGCCGTAAAAAAGTTTACAGCGGATGCCATAATTCCATTCATGGAAGAACAATTGTTCCATTGCTTCGGCGTACCGGAAGTTGTTCTGTCCGACAATGGATCCCAATTCCGCTCGCAAAAATTTAACGCGTTGCTGCAAAAATACCAAATACGACATTCATATACCGCCGTATATGCTCCCAAGAGTAATGCTGCGGAAAGAGTAAACAGATCTGTGTTGGCCGCCATAAAATCGTATATTAGCCCTGATCAAACCAACTGGGATGACCAACTCAGTTGGATTGCTTGCTCGTTACGATCCAGTTTTCATTCAGCTATTGGTCAGCAAATGATTACTAGTGGTTCAGTGTATCCACTAATTCGAAATCTGGAAATGTTAGAGGATCGCGGTGTTGTATTTAATTACGACGACTCCCTTAATCTGATCAGAGAAGCGGCCCAAAAATCGATTGAAAAGCAACACCAACGAAACGAAAATACCTATAACCTACGTAGTCGGCAAGTCTCCTTTCAAGAGGGTCAAGAAGTATTCAGACGAAATCATCAGCATAGCAACTTCGCAAAGGGATTCAATGCTAAACTCGCTCCTACCTTTAAAAAAGCTAGAATTAGAAAGAAAATAGGAAACAATTATTATGACCTCGAAGAAATGCAGGGCAACTTTATAGGCAAATATCATGCAAAAGACCTAAAACAATAAGATCGGTCCTATAAATAACTTCCTTATCGCTCCAAGCGGTGATCACTCTTGGCGTTTGCTACCCCGAAGTGTGATCTTAGTGGGGGGGAGTGTAAAGGGGCGCTTGTCGCAAAATTCTTAAATATTTCCACAGCGTAAAAGCAGGCTTGCGATCCTGTATCTTGGTCCATACTCGTAACTGCCCACTTATTTTAGACCAAGATGTTAGGTCCGATAGCTATCGTTAAGCTAATTGAAAAACATAGCAGCTGACGACTGTCAAAAAAGTGCATCGTGGTTACTAAAAGAGACCGGAAGAACATAGAAGAATCAGGTTGGGGTATATAAAGGCCGCACCTACACCATTCGACCTCTTTTCTCGTGTTACACTCCTGACTAGTAGTTCCAGAATTTGCTGTACGAGATCAAAATATTGTCATGTTTTTTTTGTGTGCCAATCACAGGTAACGAAACCCTTAAAAGCTAATCTGTTTGAGTTTGGGCTGAAATATTTTTGTTTTATCAGATAATTGGCACCTAGTATTGCATTCGAGTCCGTCAGAAGGGAAAACTTTATTACGGCCACCAATTCTACCTACACGTGGATAGCGTCAGTTAGCTGGAAGATCAAGGAGTTCAAGAAATATTGGCACGAATTACTACCATCAGCCGCATAAGGAACATCGTACCCAAATCTCCCAATTTTTGGACGCCAGGGGAATCGCTAAACCTAATTTTACCCGCGTGCGGTCTAACCTAACCAGTGCAAACGGGAAAAACACCGGCAACGTCTCTCTTAAGTTACACGCAGGCCGAAATGATAAATTTAGTGAAGGAGAATCCAAATTAGATCAATGCCCATATAAAATTACATTGGGAATGTGAGATCAAATCGTTACGTAACTAGCACATGACCGAGGCGAAAGCTTAGTTTCTATCCTGAGTCCAATTTAGCTCCCTTTAACCTATACTTAAACTAACAACAGAAAATAAGCGAAGTGAAATTGTGAAATGGATTAGAACGGAAGGAAAACCAACAGGAGGTTGCAACCCGTATATCCATAGGTTTTACCTGAATCTTAAACGATTATTAAACTTAACATAACCACGGAAAAGAAGAAAGTAGATTGAATAGATAAAATAAGTTAAAAATAATTAAAGACATTTCCTGTTATTGAAATTTAGGTAACTATTTTTGATTTAGTAATTAAACGAGTGCGTGTAGCCCGAAATAACAATGCAGTTATATATGCATAGCGCGATAACAGAATCAAAAAAAAACCGCTAAAAAGAACAAAAGCTCTCGGCCCCCGTCTCCTAATCTAATTTCTTGACCCTAAAACCAGCAAAATCATCACAGCTGCCCTCAGCGAAAGATCTTTCGGCGCGGGAATGGCGAACATGTAAGTGATATACCCAAATAGTCATTGTAATCTGAAAAGCTCTGGAAGGTACATACAAAATAGGTAATAGAGAAGAGTGCGGAGAGTTTTAATTCCATTGTACTGATTTGCAATCACTATCACTCTCTCTCTGCCCTTCTACGATTCTACTCGCAACGAATCTGAAGGAAGATTTTATTGAAGTCAGCAAATAAACATTATAACGTCTAAAAACCACGCAATTATTACTATTTGAGTTGGGCTTGAAAGAATATAAATTTAAAGCTGCGTATGACCGCAACATTTGGCGACCGTGACAGGACCCAGACAAATAGTAAAGTACGCGTGGCTGTTTGGAGGTTATAATTTTATTTCATAAAAGCCGGGAACCAATCCGACATTGGCCAGCCTGCAACCGCAGCATCTTCAGTGTGATCGTCGTTGAAGACACCATCAAGGCACGCACTGGATTCCCGCAAATCAAAAGGCGCAACATCGGCAGTGGATCGGAAAGGCGCAGGTCGCAATCGCTTGAAAACATCTCCACGAGCGGGATTAGTACAACCAAGACGATTCCCTCCCTCTACCCGACCCGTGAGATTTGCCGCTACATAACCTGCAACATTCGCACATACGCAAACTACACCGTAATTATAACATCGTGTGCCAGGCACACAATAACCTGTGAGTAGACTTACAAATACATACAAACATAAAATTCTTGCTGGTAGTGTGATTACTTTTCTGAAGGTGGTCAATTACGGCATAAACAACCGTTGCTTTACGCATACCAATACGTGCTGATTCTGTGTCTGCTTTTTGCTCAAAACTATAACGCCGGGCTGCACACGTTGTACAGTTTCGCCTTCAGACTAGCTTTTCGTTTCTTCTTTGAACCGTAGTTTCTCAGCTCTCTACTCTGCCGCACTTTCCTACGACCGTTTAAAATGACCAAAGATTCGGCAGCAGAGGCAGTTGACGCAAAATTGACTCCCCTTCGACTACAGCGCTCAAAAATGGAAGCCAACATCGAAAACTTAGCGGCCAGAGTGGACAGGGAGTCCGATGCAACCGAGCTCAACCACGAAGAGTTAGATTGCCATTTACAAATTTTGGAGTCTTACTTTCGCCAGTTGTGTCAATTGCAAACACGAATTGAAGAGCTGAATTATGCGGACGACGGTAGAGCTAAGGTGGAAACATTATTCATTAAAGCCAAAAGCAAAATAAAATCTCTAATGAGTAAATACAACCATTCAGCAGACGTCAGTGTTTTGAATGCCTCCGCCAGTGTACATTATTCCCGATTGCCAAACTTGAAGTTGCCGCACTTCGATGGCAAATATTCAGACTACAAGCGGTTTGAAGTCGCTTTTACAAATCTCGTGCACAGTGACCCTGGAATCTCAGCTATTGACAAATTCAATTATTTGTTGAGCTGTGTGTCAGGCGCAGCCTTGGAGGTAGTCCAAGCATTCCAGGTCACTGAGGACAATTATTTAAAGGCATTCAAACGGCTGAAAGAACGTTACGACAACAACGTGCTTATTTTTCTCGATTCCATTTCTAGGCTTTTCAACTTCCATCTCGAACTCAGACACTACAGGATTGCAACGCCTTGTGGACACATCCTCAGCGATCCGAGGATCATTATTATCATTGGGATCACCGAACGACGTCATGAACGCTATCATGATAAACTTGCTTCTATCTAAGGTCGATGCCGAGACAAGGATAAGCTACGATGAGAAGCAGTCATTTGAAAAGCTTCCAGACTGGGACGAGTGCTGCAAGTTTCTGACACACCGCTGTCAATTCTTGGAAGGCCGATCACGCGCCATCATCAAAGGTCGAGCCATTGACACACAGCAACGACAGAAGACAAACCACATGCATTTGTCCAAATCGTTCATCACAACAAATGCCAGTTGCACATACTGTGACTCGGGCAGTCACTTCATCACACAATGCAAGTCGTTCTATGCACTTCAACTCACGCAGCGGAAAGACTTCGTAAAGAAAGCTATGCTTTGCTTTAATTGCTTGCGCAAATCCCATGTTATTACGGATTGTTCATCCAAATCTCGGTGCAAGGTTTGTCAGGGCGCTCATCACACTCTTTTGCATGCGTATTGCCCAAGCCCAACTAAGGCTGATTCGACGACAAACCAACCACAACAAAGCCTGGTTCCAGAACACGCTGATTTTAACCAGCACAGCAGACCTAGGGTGTCTCTAATAGCGCGCACGGCCAAACGAGGCATCATATTTACAGCACTAGTTCAGATCAAGGATGGACATGGAGACTTCCAAATTGTTCGGGCACTTCTAGACTCAGGATCCGAGGTGAGTCTGATCACCGAAGAAACTGCCAACCGACTCCAGCTAGAAAAGTCTCGCGTTTCTCAGTCCATAAGAGGGGTTTCTAACACTACTCAAACTGTAAACTACAACGTTTATACAGTTCTTAAGTCTCGCGTCTCGGAATTCAAGTGGTCTTCTCATTTTGCCGTGATCAAACGGATTTGCAACCACCAGCCCAGCGAACCAATTGACATCTCACAATGGGACATTCCAAATGGATTAGTTTTAGCTGATCCAAACTTTGATCAATCTCACAGGATCGACGTGCTCATAGGAATAGAAGGATTCTTCGAGGCCATGCGCAGCGGCAAGTGCGAGGTTGGCCCAGGAATGCCCGCATTTATCAACACAGCATTTGGCCGGATTGTCGGTGGAAACGCAACATACTTCGTAAATTCAGCAACCTACAAGTGCAATCTCATTCAGGAAAGGATGTCTCTCGACGAATGCTTGCACAAGTTCTGGGAAGTGGAGGAATACAAAACCGCACCTCAGAGATTTAGTGAAGAGGAGCAGCTTTGCGAGCAACATTATTCCGACAACGTAGCTCTCACAGCGACGGCCATATTCAGGTGCGACTCCCCTTTAAAATCGAACAACATAGGTTAGGGCAATCGTATGATAGTGCATTCAAACGATTCATAATGCTGGAGCGCAGACTCAATCGCAATCCATCACTGAAGGAACCCTATATCCAATTCATGAGGGAGTATATGGAGCTTGGACACATGTCTCGCACTACAACAGTGGACACAAGCATGCCACATTTTTATATTCCTCATCACTGCGTTCTGCGGCCGGAAAGCCTAACAACCAAGCTTAGGGTTGTCTTCGACGCAAGCGCTAAAACGACGTCTGGCCTAGCCCTCAACGAACTTTTAATGGTAGGCCCAACCATACAACAGGATCTCATCACGACTCTTCTTTCATTTCGACTAAATCGGTATGCACTTTCTGGGGACATATCAAAAATGTATAGACAATTTTTAATAGATGAAAGAGATCGGCGATTTCAACTGATTCTGTGGAGGGAGTCTGAGAGTCACACCATGCACACTTACCAGTTGAACACTGTAACGTACGGCGTATCAGCTGCTCCCTTTCTTGCAATTCGCAGTCTTTTCCAAATCGCTAATCTATATGAATTAGAATTTCCACTTGCAGCTCAAGTTTTGTGTTCGGAATTATATGTTAACGACCTTTTAACTGGTGCCAATGATATCGAAGAAGCTGCTCAGAAAAAGACGCAAATTACAGAGCTACTCAGCAAGGCGGGATTAACCATGACGAAGTTCAACAGCAACTCAGCTGTTCTAGTGGAATCCTCTGACAGCGAAATCCCGATGCAACTAAATGAATGCAAATCAACAAAGATGCTTGGACTCGCTTGGCAGCCTTCAAAGGATTTGTTCGTATTCCACAACCAGGTGGAATTTTCGGAGAATCCGACCAGGAGAACAGTGCTGTCAGAAGTGGCACGAGTTTTTGATTCACTTGGATTAATTGCGCCCATAATCATGAACTGCAAGATTTTTATCCAAGATCTTGTTCTAAGGAATCTGTCGTGGGATGAACTGATCCCAGAGGATTTAGTCAATACTTGGAACCTTTTAAAACTTGACCTTCAAAACATTTTGCAAATACAAGTTCCGCGCTTCGTATTCACATCACCCCACAACAAAGGAGAAATTCACGGGTTTGCAGACGCATCCAAGCGTGGATATGGGTGTTGTTTATACGTGCTCCCAGAAGTCGACGGAGTTATCAGAATCCACTTTCTAATCGGCAAATCAAAGGTAGCACCCATCAAAACTCTGTCCATCCCGAAATTAGAACTCTCTGCAGCAGTTCTACTTAGTCGAACCTACCACAAGTTTCAACAGAAACTGCAACAGTACATATCCAAAGTGTACTTCTGGACTGATGCAAAGACTGTACTGCAATGGCTTCGCAAGCATTCATCAGTTTTGCCAACCTTTGAATCCCATCGAGTTTCGGAACTTCAGCAACAGGATAAGAACATCGAGTGGCGTTATGTGCCCACTGCCAAGAATCCCGCAGACATAGTGTCTCGCGGCTGTAGCGTTTCGGAGATACAAGGAAACATGTGGTTCACCGGTCCAAACTTCCTCAAGCTTGCAGAAAAGGACTGGCCGACTCTTAAAGAATCTGTTGCTTTACGACAAGAAACAG
The DNA here is from genome assembly GCA_037075285.1 of Drosophila lutescens. Classification (NCBI taxonomy): domain Eukaryota; kingdom Metazoa; phylum Arthropoda; class Insecta; order Diptera; family Drosophilidae; genus Drosophila; species Drosophila lutescens. The sequence continues at coordinate 155,267 of JBAMCF010000948.1, read as the reverse complement.
ATCCTCCATTCAACGTTCAGCTACGAACCTCATTAATCAGCAACATTGAGTCGTCGGTTGATATGAACATCATTGATCAGGTGATCAATAATTCATCGTCTTACATAAAATCTTTGCGAACCCTTTCCTTTATCTTCCGCGCTTTTAATAAAGTTCCACCAGCTTATAAACCAATCACTCAAGAACTAGTTCATGTGCCAGCGACCGAGCTCACTGGCGAATAGTAGCACATGTTCAACACTCAGCATACAGCAAAGAATTAGGTTTGTTACGTAAAAATAAAGTTTACAGCCAAGCATGCAGGCACTGGCACCTTTTCTTCATGAAGTCAAGACAAGAAATGGAACACTGGTCGTGGTTCGAGTCGGTGGAAGATTGGCAAACGCACAAATCCCGTTTGATGCAAAGCACCCACCGATTCTACCTAAGGATCACAAATTCACAAAACTTTTTGTAAAATTTCTTCATAGGTCAAACTTGCACGCCGGACCAAAGGTTCTGCTACCCTTGCTACGTGAAAAAATGTGGGTCGTCAATGCTCGAGACCTAAAAAGAAAGGTGGTACGCGCCTGTACACATTGTTTTCACTACCGGCCGCGTCTATTATCTCATATCATGGGAAACCTCCCATCCGACCGTCTACTTGGAGAGCGCCCATTCTAAGTCACCGGAGTCGACTTTTGTGGGACTTTTATGACGTCCTACAAAATAAGAAGCAAATCACCGTACAAGACCTATGCGTCAATCTTGGTCTGCTTTACCTCTAAAGCAATCCACATTGAGCTTGTGACTGGCTTGACAACTAATTCATTTCTATCTTGTATCCGAAGGTTCATCGCACGTCGTGGCCTTCCCAGACGCATTGTATGTGACAATGCGACAAATTTCGTAGGGGCAGCTTCTAAACTAATGGAGTTCAAACGTGCAGTCTTGAGCCAGGAGAGCATCAGCTTGCTGGAATCCTACAGCGCCTGCAAGGGCTTCGAATTCAGCTTTATACCTCCCCGTGCGCCCCATTTTGGCGGCCTCTGGGAGGCCGCAGTAAAGTCTGCCAAAACTCTCCTGGTCAAGAATGCCGCAGAAGCTCACCTGACCTACGAAGAACTTCTAACGTTGTTGACAGAGATCGAAGCGATACTGAACTCGCGACCTATCGCTCCTCTGTCTGACGACCCGAACGATGGTTTCGCGCTAACTCCAGCTCACCTACTCATTGGTGGACCACTGCTATCAGCACCGGAGGAGCACCTTCAAGTTTCATCTGCTAAGGACTAGAGCTGGGATACTATCGATGGCACTATCGAAATATCGAATTTTTGCCTTTCTGAGTCACCATCGATAGTTTTTTGACGCTATCGATGGTGCTGGGCATTTTTTTTCTTCACTAAACATAAGGAAAAACATAAATAACATTTCTTTTATTTCAGCATAATGAATATAATTTAAAAAAACTAGTGCCGAATTTTTTATGTGTTCCCGCAACCTGGCCTCGTCATAAATAACCGCAGAGCTTCGTTTAAGGCGAATAATGTGGACATTTTGTTGTTTTTGCAGAAAAATTCCTGGATAGAATAATTTTTTTTTTTAATTTTATATCAAAAATGACCTGCATTTTTATGATCTCTGTTGAAGCTACCTTATAATTTATGTTAATGATGAGGTAGAATAATTTTTATTTTTTTTTTCTCTTTGTTATTATGTATTTAGCTTAAAAAACAAAAAACCTTTTATTGTAAAAAGGCCACCCAGATATCACAATCAAATAAGAACAACGTTTAGTTTACTTTAAACTTATAATTCTTCACTTTATTATTCACGTGTTTAAAGTCAACTTGTCCGTTCTACGTCGCAATCAAAAGGGGAAGAAAGAGAGAACAAAACACTTCAAGTGTTACCAGTTTGCGTTTGGTCAAATATCTTTTGCTCCTGGAAATACTGAAATACTGAAAAATGAAGTAAATATGACCATACTATCGATACTATCGAATTTTTGCTTTGAAAACATCGAAACTATCGAATGGCGCGACCATCGATAGTATCCCAGCTCTACTAAGGACGACGCATCTCAACTCAACTCTCTGACACGATGGCAACGAATAACATACCTGAAGCAGCAATTCTGGCGCATATGGCAGCGCGACTACATTCATACCCTGCAAAAGCGAACTAAGTGGACTCAACCTCAAGACAACATCAGAGTTGGCCAGCTAGTGATCATTCACGAGGACACAGCGTCTCCACTGCACTGGAACTTAGCACGAGTTACGGCTGTGATTTCTGGAAAGGACGACCGGGTTCGAGTCGTCGATCTAAAAACTAACAAAGGCACTCTGCGCAGGCCAATACACAAAATCGCCCCTTTGCCTGTTGAATGTTCTTGAAATTACCCAGGTTCTTTCAACGAGGGGAGAATGTTGGGGAAGATTAGAATTAAGTTGAAATGTTAACAGAATCTGCAGCCAAACATGAATTTAGTATTTTTACGCACTTTGGTATTTTGGTAAACGACAAAAGCCCTAACGCGTTCGCTTAAGTTTCTCTTGTGTATCACTATCACTCTCTCTCTGCCCTTCTACGATTCTACTCGCAACGAATCTGAAGGAAGATTTTATTGAAGTCAGCAAATAAACATTATAACGTCTAAAAACCACGCAATTATTACTATTTGAGCTGGGCTTGAAAGAAAATAAATTTAAAGCTGCGTATGACCGCAACAAAACCCGTATCCAATCCTGTAAAATAAGGAAACGTTTAACAACCTTCACTGGTATTTCGCACGCATTACGCACTCGTTAGCATGATCATAATTTAAGAAAATAATTGAATTTAAATGTTAAATTTATAAGCTTGTACAAATGAATGAAAATAGAAACTATTGAATTTGAGATCGTATGTGACCATGCTGGCGCATTTGGAAGGCTTTCTTAGAATAAACAACGCTTTGTTTAAAATGAACTAATTTCTTATCATGTTGGAACCTAGCCGTATTGGAATGTTGAAGGGTAACCTCTGAGCCTTTCCAAGGGATCTCTGTTTTATTAGTTTTTCTAGGATTTTCGGAGATCAAGGTTGGGTGGGCGTACTTGCAGCGATGCGAGATTATGTAAGAAAGGTAACCTTTGCTGATGCGATACCCTGATTGCCTGTTTAGCTGAAATAGTTCCTAACGTGAGCCACCGAATTATTCGTTTATTGTATCCCCAAAATCATTACGTACGCGAAGAAATTTAAATAATTATTTTTAACGCTGGAGCCAAGGGCGAGACAGTAATCGAACCCATCCCATCAATAGAGCCGGAGAAGCAAGCGCGTACTCTGTCCCAGTCCCTGAACATCTGCTCTCAACGGAATCCCCGTTAATCGTCCCATCGTGTAAGCCCGATTTACGCAAAATCAATCATACATAGTGAGATAAATCAAAAAAGTCAAACCATCTGAACGCGAGGCAATAATATCCTCGGCTGTACACTTTGTAAATCTGTGGTATCACTTACCAGGTAGGGTTATAGAAACTTTAACTTGTAATGGATGATAACCTATTTGTAGAAAATCTAAATAGCTACGTTTTGCAAGTTAATAGCCCTTGTATTTTAATTCTTTGATTAGTTCTTGTGTAATAGATGTGCATGAGGTAGACTATAACGTGTCTATATTCACAGTCAACCATAATTGCAATCCTATTAGACCGAAGGTGAACTCCGTATACACAAGTGAGGCTCCTGCGGTAGAGTGGAAAAGTATCGTGACTTAGGGTCAGGAACTTGCCAAAAGAAAGAATAAAACATTTTTAACGAATAGTTTTACGGTACGGCCATGTCGATTAAAATAAAATTATCTACTCGAGAACATAGCAAATATCAATTTCTGGCAATCATCAAATATTAATTTCTATAATAAAGCTCAAAGTAAATCAACACGGACTTGGATATCCGCAATGGTTCCTCACTATTGCGCATCCCTTGTATCCAACGACGATTATTAACAATAATTATCAAAAACAAAAAAAAAAAACATTAAAAAAAAAAAAATAGTCAAGGCAACGGGGGAAAGTCGGTGAAGTAAGAGGTATCAACAGACTGATACGGCAAGGATTCCAACAACATATATTCAATTCTTTGCTCTATAAAAAAAAAATCTAGGATTATTTAACTACAGATTAGTGAAAATATCAATAAATATATATCTAGTAGAGAGTGAGAGTGACGCTCTAGATGGATCGCAGCTAAATATGTCGAATGAGCCAGAAAACGAATCACCAATGGCAGGTCAGCTGAATACAGGTAGAGAGACAAACGCTGTGGTGCGTATGCAAGAGGGAATAGCCCAGATAAATATATCCATAACGCAAGCTATGGCGCAGATTGGACGAATGGCAGAAGTCATAGAAGGAGGTTTCAGTAGGCTGACGTCGCAAAACACAGCGCCGCCAACTCTTACCACAGGTCACCAAACTTTTGAACAACTTTTTCAAATACCTCCTCGTGTATCAATGGGAGGTCATCAGGGTAATGAAGGGCGAAATACTAGCACCGCCACAAATGTTAATTCTCCGTTTGGATCGCAACAAGACCAAAATCTTCGTTCCGATCGAATAAGTCAAATTATACCTAGTTGGAAGTTACGATTTTCAGGGTCGTCCGGTATGTCGGTGGACGATTTTGTGTATAGGGTGGACTAACCAAACGTTGGATGGCAAGCTACACAATACACAATGGCAAGCACAATATGCTAATAACTTATTCGAAGGAAGCGCCTCCGAGTGGTACTGGCGTTATCATAAAAGCGTACCACTAGTTACCTGGGAGCAATTAAGTGCAGCGCTTAAAGCTCAATTCAAAGATGGCAGAAGCGATTTAGAAATCCGCTCAGCCTTATTTCAAAGGAAACAAAAGGTATCGGAAACTTTTGATAAATTTTTTGAGGAAATTCTTGCTATTGCGGGGAAACTATCAGAGTCAGAACCAGCTTTATTGGAAGTATTGCGAGCCAATTTGTTGACGGAAACACAGCCATGAATGGAAATTCCACTAAACAAAGTTTCCGTCAGGGTCAACGTCTCCAAGTGCGCGAATTAGCCAGCGCCACTTAAGATCTTTCTGAAGAAGAGGAACACCTCGGTCCGGAAGTGGAGGCAATAGCCTTGACCTACTGGAATTGTGGTGCATCCGACCATCGATATCAGGAGTGTCTGGGTGAAAAGAAGGTTTTTTGTTATGGGTGCGGGAAACCGGAAATTTATAAACCATCTTGTACTCGGTGTAATGGCCACCGAGCGGTGCACGCAAACTGACAGCCACCCCAGACAAGATTTCCGAAGAGAGAAAAGGCCATTAAAAAGCGATGCCTACCCGAAGTTATCCACCTTACCAGAAATATCAATCCACCAGCGAATACAAGAGCGGTCAAAAAAGTTCAAACCGCCAGTTCAAAATCGTTCACAAAAACGTCTGTCCGATTTTCGAATTCAATGTAAGCAAGAAAAGCAAGCCATTCTGGAGTCCATTGTAAATAGCACGAAAGACTGGAGATTATATGCCGAAGTGGATCTGTTAGGGAAGCAAGTGCAAGGCCTAATGGATACTGGGGCGACTATCAGTTGCATTGGGGGTTCTCTAGCCGCGAACATAGTTAAGGACACATCAAAGACATTTTGTAACCGATTTTTGTAAACTAAAATTCAAATCGCATTGATAATATTAAAAGAACATTAAATATTCAAACCAATTGATTCTCTTGCTCTTTATTACACCTCACATTGTTTAAACAAATGCCAATGTTTAAACAATTTGATTCACGGCTTCCCCGCCCACCTGTCTTCCCTATCTAATCAATATTTGTCTTTATCAAAAATTGGTCAGTAGCAAATTCCACCCAGAACGGATTGACCTAAAAATCTAGAAAAATCAAATTAATTCGGAAAAAATTAGGCGCAGAGTGTGACGTAAAAATTAAAACAAAAAACGACCCCAAAGTGCCCCAAAAATCGATTTGTTTTTTTTTAATTCTTTCTTTTGCCATTTCTCTGTTATAAATGTTGTTAAAATGGTTTTAAACTGTTATGTTCATAATCTTATGGCATACCCGCAATTAACTGCATTTTCATTTTTTTGAAATTCAGCCTCCTTAACCAAGTCCCCAATATTTTCAAATTTGTGAAGTCACGGCCTCCCCATATGTTTGTATGTTGTTCTGCTGCCGCATGTATGTATGTATGTATGTCCTGCTGTCGTTTTTAAGTGTGACCGCGCAATTAAAATGAAAATACCACAGTCATAACACGTTTAAAATGCGCGGTTAAAAAATCGATTATATCGCAAATCTTTTCTTTTGCGCCTTTTTCTTAAGTAAACGTTAAATTTTAAAATATCGGTAGACTTACAGAAATCCCATTAAGCTGAATTTTACAGTCGAAATATTCCTTAAAATTGCTTTTGTTTTTTAAAATGCAAAAGCCCGATCAGCAAACTATTTATAAGTTTTCAAATGTTGAGTTATCGACAAACTTTGGATTTGTAAAAAACTAAATCAATGATTCGCTCTGCTATGTACACACACACGCACGAAATATATATATCCAAAAAATGCGTATTTTACACACACAGCCATTAGATACATATATGCGTGTGTACGTTTGTGTGTGTGCATTGCAGCTGACTAAGGAATTGAGATTCGCTCAAATTCAAATTCAAGATAATACTGATATCCTTTTGCTAAAAAGAATATTTCATTTACATTTCCACAACAGATTTAAGACATTTTGTAACCGATTTTTGTGAACTAAAATTCAAATCGCATTGATAATATTAAGAGAACATTAAATATTCAAACCAATTGATTCTCTTGCTCTTTATTACACGTGCCTCATATCGTTTAAACAAATTCAAATGTTTAAACAATTTGATTCACGGCTTCCCCGCCCACCTGTCTTCCCTATCTCTATAATAATATAATGCTAAGGGTAAAATATGGTCAGTAGCAAATTCCACCCAGAACGGATTGACCTAAAAATCTAGAAAAATCAAATTAATTCGGAAATAATTAGGCGCAGAGTGTGACGTAAAAATTAAAAACAAAAATCGACCCCAAAGTGCCCCAAAAATCGATTTTTTTTTTTTTTAAATTCTATCTTTTGCCATTTATTTGTTATAAATGTTGTTAAAATGGTTTTAAAATGTTATGTTCATAATCTTATGGCATACCCGCAATTAACTGCATTTTCATTTTTTTGAAATTCAGCCTCCTTAACCAAGTCCATAATATTTTCCAATTTTGCTTTGCCGATTGGACGTCACGGCCTCCACATATGTATGTATGTATGTTCTGCTGGCGCACTTTCCATTAAGTCGTAAATGTGTGTGTGTCGCATTGTAAGAGTGACCGCGCAAGGGGAAAAACGAAAATACCACTGTTTATTTAAAATGCGCGGTTAAAAAATCGATTATATCGCAAATCTTTTCTTTTGCGCCTTTTTTAGGTTAACGTTAATACTGATATCCTTTTGCTAAAAGAATATTTTATTTACATTTCCACATTTAAGACATTTTGTAACTGATTTTTGTGAACTAAAATTCAAATCGCATTGATAATATTAAAAGAACATTAAATATTCAAACCAATTGATTCTCTTGCTCTTTATTACACGTGCCTCATATTGTTTAAACAAATTCAAATGTTTATTTGATTCACGGCTTCCCCGTCCACCTGTCTTCCTGTCTTTATTAATATAATTCTAATCAAGGTGAAAAATTGATTAATAAAAAATACTGAAAACAAAATAATAATTCTAAAATGCGGTTAATATTGAATTGATTCTCTTGATGTCTTTCTTGACATTGCTTCATATAAATATTTGTTTCCTTTATAAGAGTTGTCTACTGTGGTAGCAAAATCGCCAAAAGTATTTGGTTTTTATTTACCTTTTCGTTATCTATAGGTAACATATATGTGCATAAAAATACCCTTGCTACATTCTTAGGTAATTAATTAATTATCGAGAAATAACATTTTTAAAAGAAGAAAACATAATTTGGCTTAAATAGCTTTAAAATTTCGTCTTTGATAAACAAAAAATACAGGGACAATTAACAAAGGGGAAAGTAGAACGAGGTAGCAAAGCCAAGATCAACACGATTTGTTTTAAATGACCGATAAAAGAAAATCCAGCCTAAAATTATCCTTACTTTCAAAAATGTTCCTAAACTTATAATATGAGCGTCCACTTAAAGGCGAAACTATTGTTTCCATTTTTTAAAATAAGAATTGGAGACAATCATTTTTTTAAACTGTGGAAAGATGAATTTCCCATCACATTTTGGATAGGTTGTAACATTTCAAAGCGAACTCACATTACAAATAATCCCTCAAATTTCTTAAATTTCTTAAGAAATTAAAATTATTTTCTAGATTTAAACGCTAAACGATTTGGAATTGAATTACGAACTCAACGCGGCGTGATAATCCATATTTGACAAAACAACTTTTTTTTTGTACTCTTCATTCATACGGAAAAAATCCATAAATTAATCTGGGTAAGAGCGAGACAGCAATAGTCAAAACTCTCCGAAATTGAAAAAGAGTTTAATATGGTTAACATGTAAATTTCATCAAAATCGTATCTTATCAATTTTGTTCACAAAAAATGTTGTTTAGATTAATGTTTCTGGGCTTGAATGGCAATGGTTTGGGAATTCAATTACATGCTCAGCGCAGTATGACATTTTATATTTTAAAACAATATGTTTTGGACAAAGTACTAATGTTTTAAAGAAATTTAGAGTAAGGATTTGTGTCGAATAACTAATTTGTTTGTTTCTATTTTGTCCATCTGATAACTTATGCAAACAATCCATAAGAATTTTAGAACGATTTTTGGCAATTTTTGTATTTTCCCTAAGTAGTTTGCATGGGACAAAATACTGTTGTTTTAACGGAATTTAAGGAAAAAAGTTCTGATAAAATCTTTCCTCGGTTTATAGGCTAAAAATTGGGCATTTTTAAAATTTAAAATAATTAGCAAAGATAAAGGTATGCTTAATTTTAAATTTTAGTTTCCGCAGGCGAAGCTGCGTGCTACCGACCCTGCTAGTTTAATAATAAAAAACTATTAACCGAGTCGCCCAAACACTAGAAAATACCAGCTCAACGGTAATAAATACGATTGTGGGATCCACACCAAATCCGAACTTGGTGGCTGCTGAAATTTCCGTTGACACAGGACACAGCAGAGAAGCAACTGTGCCAATGGATACAGCTGGCTTCGGCGGAGACCCTGTTTCCGGAAGTCATGCTTCCCTGCAATCCTTATCAATTTTTGTAACCTGCTCTTATATTCCTCCTGGCTCTGATTTAATAATTTATGAGCACCATCTGCCTGCTATAAAATCTGTTCTATCCTTCCGTTCCAACAGAGACCTTTTGATTGTTTTGGGTGACTTCAATCTCCCTAATATCTCTTGGTCTCTTTCCACTGTCTCACTTGTCGCTACACCTTTATCCGCCCATGATTTTGTGGATGGCCTTTTAGAATTATCCTTACAGCAAGTAAGCTTTATACGAAATTCATTAAATAGACAATTAGCTCTAGTATTTGTTTTAGATCCGCATGAAGTTACGGTATCTAGAATTGACGAACTTGTTGTACCTGAAGACCGATATCATCCAACATTGGAATTGACAATTGGCCTCCCCTCCTTTCTCCTTTAGTTCCTCAAACTAAAACGAGATGCTTTCGTAAATGTGACTATAATAAACTAAACTTCATGATTTCGCAATATAATTGGACTGATTTGTACAATTGCATGGATATCGAAAGTGCAATTGAACTTTTCTATAGCGGTTTAAACACTTTTCTTGACGAATGCGTTCCTCCAAAGCTTGGCTTAAAAATGCGCTTCAAAGACTTAAAAGTCTTAAATCCAACACTTATAAAAAGTATAAAAAATCGGGTAAGCCATCTGATTTTTCGAAATATGTGGTGGCTCGTTCAGATTTTAATGTTCTCAACAGTCATTGCTATTCTATGTATTTAAATCAGTGGTGCCCAGCAGAGGCAGCGCGCAGGGCCCACGGGATAGGCGATTTTGCACTCGCTGCTCTGCTAGCGTTTCGGCATACACGTACTCTGTGTATGTTCGTGTGGCTTCGGCTTGCGTCTTCGGCTCGTTTTTTTCATCTTCGGCGCGCTCTTTTGCCCGCCGCAGCAGAGCTTCGGCGTCGCCGAGCAGCAGAAATCCGATTCAGTTGCTGTTCAGCCGTCAACAGAGAAAGACTATGCTGCTCAACTTTATGAATGCACTCTGCGAAAAATGTTTCATGAAGATTGGGAAATTAAATTTTTCTTTATTGAAAATATGGATGGGGATGCGGAATGCCTTTTATGTAACTATATAAGTCCAGCCAAAAAAAATATAAACTTGAAAGGTATTACTCGCATCATATTATTTTCCAAGATTTAAATGAGGGTCGTATTATTATTTAAAATTTTTAGGTTTAGTTTTGTTTGTTCCATTATTTTTATTTTTTGTTGAATTTTTCTTTAAGTTGTTGTGTTTCTATTTATTTGATTTGATTTTTATTGCTTTTTAAATTAAAAATTATAATTTTGATTCGATTCTGTTTGATATTTTTTGCGCAGTGTAAAGCAGAAAAACGTCACGCATGCAGCCAGCTTCGGGTTTGCTCGCACTAATACAAACGCAATGCGCGCTTTCATTGCTGGCCACCACTGATTTAAATCGAGGTAAATTCGAATTTTCAAATGATCCGAAGCAGTTTTATAACTTTGTTAATGCCAAGCGTAAGTCTTCGGCATTGCCTTCATCGGTAGCTTTAAACTCAAAAGAGGCAAGGTTGGATTCTGAATTTGCGGATTTATTTGCCGAGTTTTTCCAAACTACTTATAGTTCGGCTGCTTGGTCAAACCCTACCTACCCTAACCCCTGAAATAGGGATAATTGTATTTTTACCCCTGTAATTACCGAAAGTTCTCTCTTAAAGGATTTAGAAACAACAACGCCAACGTATTCTCCCGGTCCAGATTAACTCCCTGGGTGTTTGCTTAAGTTTTGTGCTTCAACCATTTGTAAACCGATTCTTAAACTTTTTTATTTGTCTATTTCATCATCAGTTTTTCCAACTATCTGGAAAGACTCTTTCATTATTCCACTCCACAAAAAGGGTGCGAAGGTGGATGCCCAGAATTATAGAGGTATTTCTAAATTGTCGGCAATTCCATTTGAACGTATTATTACTTCTCATTTGCAAATTTCCTCGCTAAAATCACAGTGTCAGCATGGTTTTGTGAAGCGAAGATCGACCACCACCAACCTTCTTGAATTGTCATCTATTGTAATAAATGGATTTAAGAATAAAATGCAGACTGACGTAATATGTACAAATTTTAGTAAGGCTTTTGACTCTGTTAACGACTCTCTCCTTTTATTCAAATTAGATCAGCTTGGGCTTCCATGTAATCTTTTAACTTGGATTTCAAGGTTTTTGAATGGGAGGACTTAGAAGGTTATATTTAAGAACACTGTTTTTAAAATGATCCACGTGACATCTGTAGTGCCCCAGGGTAGTCATTTGGGCCCTTTGCTGTTTACTTTGTTTATTAACGGTCTTCCCTCTATCGTAGCACATTCTCGTGTACTAATGTACGCTGATGATGTTAAGCATTGTCTATCATATAAAAACATAGAGTCAGGTTTCAACTTACAGTCGGATATTGATTGTTTTCAGGGGTCGTGTGAGTACAACCTTTTAAATTTGAACTGCCTTAAATGCAACGTTATGACTTTTTATAGGGGTACTCCTACGTTTGTTAGTTATTCTCTTCAAAATACACCACTCGACCGTATATATTCAATTAACGATTTGGGTGTTCTTCTCGACCCAAAACTTAAATTTGACTGCCACATAATGGCCACTGTCAATAAAGCTATGAGTCTTCTTGGGTTTATAAAGCGTTGGTCAAAAGAATTTGATGACCCTTATACAACCAGATTATTGTATACCTCCCTTGTCCTTCCTATTTTGGAATATTGTTCTTCAGTTTGGAGTCCACAATATCAAGTGCACATCGACCGTATTGAGTCGGTACAAAAAAAATGTATTTTTTTTGCCCTTCGTAGTTTGAACTGGGATCAAAACGTAAGGCTACCTTCCTACCAGAGTAGAAAACTATTGCTTAATTTACCTACACTTGAAAACCGTAGAACAATGCTTGGTAATATTTTTATGAAAATTCTTATAAGAGGTGATATTGATTCTGTAGAACTGGTAAACCGTTTAACTTTTAAGTTTCCCGTTAGACTAACACGAAATTGCATGAGCCCTTTCGCGTTCTATGTAAAAATTATAACATTCATCATTTAATTTGCACTTCAACATCTAGCCTTTATAATCTTTATGTTTCCCGTCTCTATTTGTTTCATGAATTTGCTTCGCGAACTCGCATTTTAGCCCTAATTGATAAAGGGTCCCGAGCGTAACAAGCACGTGCTTGGTATCGTTTGGCCACTTATTTGTACTGCTCGTAGTGCATCAACGTCCATCATATATATCTGTCTCTGAGTTCTGTCAAACATATGTAATACCTATCGGACCGATCGCTCCTCGCTTAGAGCGAGTGGTGTGGTGATTGCCGTTACCTCTAGTTTAACATCCGAGAGAATTCACTCTCATATCCCTAACGAAATTGAATTTGTTAGTGTTAAAGCCTCCAATCCTGATCTATTTTTGTAAGCTCTTCTTACCTCCTGGCTCTGATTTAATAATTTATGAGCACCATCTGCCTGCTATAAAATCTGTTCTTTCCTTCCTTTCCAACAGAGACCATTTGATTGTTTTGGGTGACTTCAATCTCCCTAATATCTCATGATCTCTTCCCACTGACTCACTTGTCGCTACACCTTTATCCGCCCATGATTTTGTGGATGGCCTTTTACAATTATCGTTACAGAAAGTAAGTTTTATACGAAAATCATTAAGTAGACAGTTAGATCTTGTGTTTGCTTCAGATCTGAAGTCACGGAATCCAGAATTGACGCTCTTGTTGTACCTGAAAACCGATATCATCCAACAATGGAATTGACATTTTGCTTCCCCTGCGTTGATACCCTCTCTCCTTTAGTTTCTCCAACTAGAATGAGATGCTTTCGTAAATATGACTATAATAAACATAACGATATATTTTCTCAATAAAATGGGACTAACTTTTACAATTGTATGGATACTGAAAGTGCCACTAAACTATTCTATATAGTCTTAAATACTTTTTTTATAAAAACTATAAAAAGTCGGGTAGGCCATCTGATTTTTCGAAATATGTGGTGGCTCGTTCAGATTTTAGTGTTCTTAACAGTCATTGCTATTCTATGTATTTAAATAGATGTAAATTCGAATTTGTAACGATTAAGGGGGATTCCATTGAGAGCAGATGTTCGGGGACTGGGACAGAGTACGCGCTTGCTTCTCCGGCTCTATTGATGGGATGTGTTCGATTACTGTCTCGCCCTTGGCTCCAGCGTTAAAAATCATTATTTAAATTTTTTCGCGTACGTAATGATTTTGGGGATACAATAAACGAATAATTCGGTGGCTCACGTTAGGAACTATTTCAGCTAAACAGGCAATCAGGGTATCGCATCAGCAAAGGTTACCTTTCTTACATAATCTCGCATCGCTGCAAGTACGCCCACCCAACCTTGATCTCCGAAAATCCTAGAAAAACTAATAAAACAGAGATCCCTTGGAAAGGCTCAGAGGTTACCCTTCAACATTCCAATACGGCTAGGTTCCAACATGATAAGAAATTAGTTCATTTTAAACAAAGCGTTGTTTATTCTAAGAAAGCCTTCCAAATGTGCCAGCATGGTCACATACGATCTCAAATTCAATAGTTTATATTTTCATTCATTTGTACAAGCTTATAAATTTAACATTTAAATTCAATTATTTTCTTAAATTATGATCATGCTAACGAGTGCGTAATGCGTGCGAAATACCAATGAAGGTTGTTAAACGTTTCCTTATTTTACAGGATTGGATACGGGTTTTGTTGCGGTCATACGCAGCTTTAAATTTATATTCTTTCAAGCCCAGCTCAAATAGTAATAATTGCGTGGTTTTTAGACGTTATAATGTTTATTTGCTGACTTCAATAAAATCTTCCTTCAGATTCGTTGCGAGTAGAATCGTAGAAGGGCAGAGAGAGAGTGATAGTGATACACAAGAGAAACTTAAGCGAACGCGTTAGGGCTTTTGTCGTTTACCAAAATACCAAAGTGCGTAAAAATACTAAATTCATGTTTGGCTGCAGATTCTGTTAACATTTCAACTTAATTCTAATCTTCCCCAACATTCTCCCCTCGTTGAAAGAACCTGGGTAATTTCAAGAACATTCAACAGGCAAAGGGGCGATTTTGTGTATTGGCCTGCGCAGAGTGCCTTTGTTAGTTTTTAGATCGACGACTCGAACCCGGTCGTCCTTTCCAGAAATCACAGCCGTAACTCGTGCTAAGTTCCAGTGCAGTGGAGACGCTGTGTCCTCGTGAATGATCACTAGCTGGCCAACTCTGATGTTGTCTTGAGGTTGAGTCCACTTAGTTCGCTTTTGCAGGGTATGAATGTAGTCGCGCTGCCATATGCGCCAGAATTGCTGCTTCAGGTATGTTATTCGTTGCCATCGTGTCAGAGAGTTGAGTTGAGATGCGTCGTCCTTAGTAGAGCTGGGATACTATCGATGGTCGCGCCATTCGATAGTTTCGATGTTTTCAAAGCAAAAATTCGATAGTATCGATAGTATGGTCATATTTACTTCATTTTTCAGTATTTCAGTATTTCCAGGAGCAAAAGATATTTGACCAAACGCAAACTGGTAACACTTGAAGTGTTTTGTTCTCTCTTTCTTCCCCTTTTGATTGCGACGTAGAACGGACAAGTTGACTTTAAACACGTGAATAATAAAGTGAAGAATTATAAGTTTAAAGTAAACTAAACGTTGTTCTTATTTGATTGTGATATCTGGGTGGCCTTTTTACAATAAAAGGTTTTTTGTTTTTTAAGCTAAATACATAATAACAAAGAGAAAAAAAAATCAAAATTATTCTACCTCATCATTAACATAAATTATAAGGTAGCTTCAACAGAGATCATAAAAATGCAGGTCATTTTTGATATAAAATTAAAAAAAAAATTATTCTATCCAGGAATTTTTCTGCAAAAACAACAAAATGTCCACATTATTCGCCTTAAACGAAGCTCTGCGGTTATTTATGACGAGGCCAGGTTGCGGGAACACATACAAATTTCGGCACTAGTTTTTTTAAATTATATTCATTATGCTGAAATAAAAGAAATGTTATTTATGTTTTTCCTTATGTTTAGTGAAGAAAAAAAATGCCCAGCACCATCGATAGCGTCAAAAAACTATCGATGGTGACTCAGAAAGGCAAAAATTCGATATTTCGATAGTGCCATCGATAGTATCCCAGCTCTAGTCCTTAGCAGATTGTAACAGCCGAGTAAAACACACAATTTCAGTTGGTTAATCTTTAATTACTCAGTCGCTGACTGCACGCTTTCATAGTTTCTTTTTCACTAATACTTGAATTCAACATACGACGCGATCCACCTCGCTTCGAGGTCAGTTTACGAATTCCGTGGTAGATTCGAGTCCCGCTCAGCTTACGCAGGTTCCCACATCTCTCCATTTTTTTTCAGACGCAGTCTGAGTCCTCCTTGTGGCATCTGTGAGGTGGGCTCCCCACCTCTTGGTTCAGTTGGGGATGATTCATCAGTCCTTTCCGGGGATTGGTCCTGCTCTGGCTGAACCGCAGCAGCGGATTCGACTTTCTTAAGGTGACTTACGTTCCTGGTATACGACTTTCCATTTCCTGTTACCTGGGCTACATTCCCGTCTCTGCTGGTAACCTCGTAGACAGTAGGATCGAAAGTTGGTGTTAGCTTGTGGGGAAAAATAACATTTTTAATTAGAACCTTGTCACCTACAGCTAATCCGATATCTCCCGCCCTTCTAGCTGCATCTGCTATCTTCTTTCCCTTTTCTTTCTGGCACATGTCCCTATCTCTTTCCTCCGAGTCCACCACCTGATCTGAGATGTCCTCAATTCCGGGAATTTTATCCCGTATTGTTCGATTGTACATCAGCTGTGTTGGAGTTGCACCCGTTGTACTATGCGGTGTTACGTTATACATTAAAACGAACTTTTGCAGCTCTTTCTTGTTGTTGCTTTTGCTAGCATATGCGATTTTGAGACGTTTGACCAGCGATTTGTTCATATTCTCCACTTCGCCGTTCGCTTGCGGCCAATATGGAGGAGTTGTAAGTAACTCAATCCCGTTTGTTGTACAAAATTCTTTGAATTCTGTGCTTATGAATTGGCGTCCGTTGTCAGCTGTCAGTGTTTGCGGAAAACCTAGCCTTGCGAAAATTTCCTCCATCTCGGTTATTATGGCCTTTGACGTGATGCTCCTCGTTATTTTGTACTCCATATATCGGGAGAAATAATCGATTAGGACTAAAATATATTCTCCGTTTGGTAGCGGCCCTAACAGATCGGTTGCCAAACACTTCCATGGGCCGTTTGGAAATGAGTGTCTTTTCATTGGGGCCGGGCGTACCGGAGCAGACACCAAAATGCAGCTACGACAGGTTTTTACAAATTCTTCCGCTTCTCTATCCATTCTTGGCCACCATACCTTTGAGCGGAGTCGTCGCTTCATTGCACTTTCGCCAGGATGACCCTCATGTGCTAGGTCCAACACTTTCCTTCTAAGATCTTTCGGGATCACTAGCTTCGTTCCTCTTAGTAGCAGATTACCGAGGGCCGACACTTCAAATCGAAATGGATAGAATGGACTCGATGTTGCTAGCTTCCATGAATCCTCCTTTAGGCACGTCATCGCATCTATTATTTCCTCATCTTGAGTACTACTATCGGCTATCTTTGAGATTGATAACGAAACTGGAATTGAATTTGAGACAATATGAAATATGTTTTTCTCTCCCTGCCAATCGAATGAGTTCGCCTCCGTTTCCTGAGACAGTCTTGACAATGAGTCGGCGATATTTTCTTTTCCTGGCTTATACACCACTCGGAAACGGTACGATTGTAGACGTAGAAGCCACCTTTTCGATGCGGGCTGGAGGTCTGGAGGTGGGCTTAAATATGGCCTCAAGAGGCTTGTGGTCCGTTACTAAGTCAAATTCAAGACCGATTAAATAAAAATAAAACTTTTCTACTGCCCAGACTAATGCAAGACTTTCCTTCTCTGTTTGGGAGTATCTTTTCTCTACATCTGATAAACTCTTGCTGGCGAACGAGATGATACGGGGAGTTTTATCTTTGTCTAGTTGCACCAAAACCGCCCCTAATGCTACTGGACTAGCGTCCGCAATCAATCTTGTCCGATCTGTTAACGTAAAATATGATAACATGGGAGCTATCGAAACCTTCTCCTTTAACTGTTTAAAAGCTAACTTCTGTACCTCGCCCCATATGAATTTCTCGTTCAATTTGAGCAATCCTCTCAATGGCTCTGTGGTATCCGCCAAATCTGGTATAAATTTTCCAACATACGTAACCAAACCTAAAAAACTTCGGACCTCTTCCTTATTTTTCGGTTCCCTAAAATTTTGTATTACCTTAATTTTATCTGGATCCGCCTCAATACCTTTGTCCGAGAGAATATGTCCAAGAAATTTCAGCTTTGTGGTTCGCCAAACACACTTCTCCTCGTTAAGAAACACATTATGTTCCCGAAAAACATCTTTTACTTTGTTCAGCGCCATGTCGTGCTCGTCGAGGGTGTTGCCAAAAACTATCACGTCGTCAATATAGTTCAGGGCATTTCGGCATTGTGCCAGCAGTTCCTCCATCAGCCTCTGAAAAATCTCCGGAGCCGAATTCACTCCAAATAGCAACCTTTTATACCTGAACAGCCCACGATGCGTAATGAATGTCGTTATCTCCCGGCTTGTATCGTCAAGTTCAAGCTGATGATAAGCGTTCTTCAGATCGAGCCGCGAAAAGTACCTTGCGCCCTTCAGCTTTGTCATCAATGAGTCGAAAGTAGGAAGTGGATAATTTTCCCTCTTTATGGCCTTGTTTGCCCTGCGCATGTCCAAGCACATACGAATGTCTCCACCTTCTTTGAATGCGATGACAATTGGCGATATCCATGAGCTCGGACCAGTCACCGGTTCTATAATATCAAATTTTAGGGCTTCATCCAGTTTTGTGTTTACCTTGTGCTCCAACGCCGTAGGGACCCGCCTCATGGGTTGCTTGACAGGCACCACCGTTGGATCGATCGAAAGCCTTATTTGGACATCTTTCCATTTCGGAAACGCACCAACCTGCTCAACTCGATTTATGTTTAAACCTAGTCTTAAAACATTGAGTTGTATCGCCGTATCACATCCTAGTAATGATTGTCTACTGTTTTCTATGACGTAAAACGTAGCAATCACCTCCGGGTCACTCTTTACGCTTATTGGAGCCTCAAATACCTTTAATATTTTAAGAGGTTGATCCGAAGCATAAGAACGGAACTGGTTCGATGATGTAGTGCGCATGTTGAAAATGGTTGCCTGGTCGTCGACAAGCTTCTGCCAATCTGCTTGACTGCATAGATTGTGTTTGGAACCTGAGTCAATAACCATCTTCATCGTCTTGCCTCCGACTTTGCATGGAATAATCTCTTCACTATCCTTTTTGGCGGCTACTCGAAAACAATCAATATTCACTGATTTTCCGCCTTCGTACCCAGCATCACAATTAACCAGCCTGATGTGAGTGTCCGTACGCCGTGAGCGTTTCGCCCATGGCTCGTCCGCGTCGTGGTTGGCCGCTCTTATCCTGGTCTTGCATTTCCGTGCGAAGTGTCCAATCTTGGAGCATTTCCTGCACGTGGCGCTTCTTGCCGGGCAATCTGGGCTGTTCTCCCGGTGTCCCTTTCTTCCGCATCGACCACAGTCTGCCCGTGTATCAGGGTTTCGCGTCTTTTGATATACAATCTTTTGAATTGTGTTCTGAGGGTCAGCTGCGCCCATCGTACTTGTCTGCCCGTTAACCTGCTCTTCTATGTGACACATCTTGATGAATTCGCTTAGAGTATATTCATTCTCCAAGAGTTTCCTTTTTAGGTCCATCGGCGCCCAGACATCAATGATCTTGTCTTTGAGACAGATTTCCTCAATTTCCTTCTTGGTTTCGCCGAATGAGCATTTCGCGACTTGTCGACGTAAACGCATTAAAAATTCGGTAAAGCCTTCACCTTCCAGAGGTGACATAGTCCGGTAAAGATGCCTCTCGAAAACCGAGTTCCGTTGTGGGGAAAAGTACTCATTGAGTTTCTCCACTAGCGGTGTAAAAATATCATTATTGTCTTCCTCGTTGAAGGCAACCAGTGCACCGGGTAAGTTATACACCACCGACTGTAACTGTGGCCCACCTAGGTGCAGCAATTTATTGCGTTTCTTGTAAACTGAAGTTATTTCCTCTGACTCTATGTAAATTGTAAAGGAGCGCAGCCATGTCTCCCACTCATTTCTCCACAAAGCCTTGTCTATTGTTTGGAAAAGAAATGGTTTAAGCTCTGCCATTCCGATAAATGACTGAAATTCAAAAACACCAATCAAAAACAATAAATTAGATGTCAATTTCCCTTGTTTTTTTTTTTCAGCTCCCATTATATCACCACGAGCTCGTTGTTATTATAAATGTTGTTTTATTCCACCATACTTTAAAACATGCTCTCTTACATGCTTTCTTTCGATTCTCTTATTTTTCATTCGCCCTTGCTCTCTTGAGTTTTTTTTTTCCAGGAATTTAATCCGCTTTCTTGCGTTGCCTTTTTGCAATCGCTCTTGATCTCTTAAGATTAGCAGGAATTTAATCCGCTCTCTCATTTGCTTCACCCACCTATTCTTTTCGTGGCGTGCTCTGTATTTTTCATGTTTTTTTTTTTTTTTTTCCCGCCTGAATTGAATCGGCACTCGATGTACACGAGCTTCACCCACTTATTCGTTTTGTGGCATGCCAAGCTTACATACTCACACACGCATATACATATTTTGATCTACACGTGTACAATGTACACTGTACATACATATATATTTTCCCACACACTTTTGTACGTGTACAATGTATGCACCTAACATGTATGTTTTACCAATGTATGTGCGTGTGTGTGCTGACCGCTCTTCACCTCTCACGCATTTGCATGTGCTTTTTTTTTCTTTACCTGCGCCTTCGGCAGCCGTGGTTTTTAATTTAAATAATACTTATTTAATTTCCTTGTTCTTTCCGGTAGTAGTTCCTTAATAGTTTTTAATCCTCGTCGCCAATGTAACAGCCGAGTAAAACACACAATTTCAGTTGGTTAATCTTTAATTACTCAGTCGCTGACTGCACGCTTTCATAGTTTCTTTTTCACTAATACTTGAATTCAACATACGACGCGATCCACCTCGCTTCGAGGTCAGTTTACGAATTCCGTGGTAGATTCGAGTCCCGCTCAGCTTACGCAGGTTCCCACACAGATGAAACTTGAAGGTGCTCCTCCGGTGCTGATAGCAGTGGTCCACCAATGAGTAGGTGAGCTGGAGTTAGCGCGAAACCATCGTTCGGGTCGTCAGACAGAGGAGCGATAGGTCGCGAGTTCAGTATCGCTTCGATCTCTGTCAACAACGTTAGAAGTTCTTCGTAGGTCAGGTGAGCTTCTGCGGCATTCTTGACCAGGAGAGTTTTGGCAGACTTTACTGCGGCCTCCCAGAGGCCGCCAAAATGGGGCGCACGGGGAGGTATAAAGCTGAATTCGAAGCCCTTGCAGGCGCTGTAGGATTCCAGCAAGCTGATGCTCTCCTGGCTCAAGACTGCACGTTTGAACTCCATTAGTTTAGAAGCTGCCCCTACGAAATTTGTCGCATTGTCACATACAATGCGTCTGGGAAGGCCACGACGTGCGATGAACCTTCGGATACAAGATAGAAATGAATTAGTTGTCAAGCCAGTCACAAGCTCAATGTGGATTGCTTTAGAGGTAAAGCAGACGAAGATTGACGCATAGGTCTTGTACGGTGATTTGCTTCTTATTTTGTAGGACGTCATAAAAGTCCCACAAAAGTCGACTCCGGTGACTTAGAATGGGCGCTCTCCAAGTAGACGGTCAGATGGGAGGTTTCCCATGATATGAGATAATAGACGCGGCCGGTAGTGAAAACAATGTGTACAGGCGCGTACCACCTTTCTTTTTAGGTCTCGAGCATTGACGACCCACATTTTTTCACGTAGCAAGGATAGCAGAACCTTTGGTCCGGCGTGCAAGTTTGACCTATGAAGAAATTTTACAAAAAGTTTTGTGAATTTGTGATCCTTAGGTAGAATCGGTGGGTGCTTTGCATCAAACGGGATTTGTGCGTTTGCCAATCTTCCACCGACTCGAACCACGACCAGTGTTCCATTTCTTGTCTTGACTTCATGAAGAAAAGGTGCCAGTGCCTGCATGCTTGGCTGTAAAACTTTATTTTTACGTAACAAACCTGATTCTTTGCTGTATGCTGAGTGTTGAACATGTGCTACTATTCGCCAGTGAGCTCGGTCGCTCGCACATGAACTAGTTCTTGAGTGATTGGTTTATAAGCTGGTGGAACTTTATTAAAAACGCGGAAGATAAAGGAAAGGGTTCGCAAAGATTTTATGTAAGACGATGAATTATTGATCACCTGATCAATGATGTTCATATCAACCGACGACTCAATGTTGCTGATTAATGAGGTTCGTAGCTGAACGTTGAATGGAGGATCTGTTTCTTGTCGTAAAGCAACAGATTCTTTAAGAGTCGGCCAGTCCTTTTCTGCAAGCTTGAGGAAGTTTGGACCGGTGAACCACATGTTTCCTTGTATCTCCGAAACGCTACAGCCGCGAGACACTATGTCTGCGGGATTCTTGGCAGTGGGCACATAACGCCACTCGATGTTCTTATCCTGTTGCTGAAGTTCCGAAACTCGATGGGATTCAAAGGTTGGCAAAACTGATGAATGCTTGCGAAGCCATTGCTGTACAGTCTTTGCATCAGTCCAGAAGTACACTTTGGATATGTACTGTTGCAGTTTCTGTTGAAACTTGTGGTAGGTTCGACTAAGTAGAACTGCTCCAGAGAGTTCTAATTTCGGGATAGACAGAGTTTTGATGGGTGCTACCTTTGATTTGCCGATTAGAAAGTGGATTCTGATAACTCCGTCGACTTCTGGGAGCACGTATAAACAACACCCATATCCACGCTTGGATGCGTCTGCAAACCCGTGAATTTCTCCTTTGTTGTGGGGTGATGTGAATACGAAGCGCGGAACTTGTATTTGCAAAATGTTTTGAAGGTCAAGTTTTAAAAGGTTCCAAGTATTGACTAAATCCTCTGGGATCAGTTCATCCCACGACAGATTCCTTAGAACAAGATCCTGGATAAATATCTTGCAGTTCATGATTATGGGCGCAATTAATCCAAGTGAATCAAAAACTCGTGCCACTTCTGACAGCACTGTTCTCCTGGTCGGATTCTCCGAAAATTCCACCTGGTTGTGGAATACGAACAAATCCTTTGAAGGCTGCCAAGCGAGTCCAAGCATCTTTGTTGATTTGCATTCATTTAGTTGCATCGGGATTTCGTTGTCAGAGGATTCCACTAGAACAGCTGAGTTGCTGTTGAACTAGATTACGCGACCATCAACGGGTCAGCCATGCAACTTCGGTCCCTTCATGACACGGTCGAAAAATCGCTAAGTACCTCCAACTTGAAGAGCTGCTGAATAAGCAATCTTTCAAAATAACCAAAGATAGCGAACGGATAAATAGAAACTTTATTGATGAAGAAAGGATTCATTTAACGAACTCAGCATTGATGGACCATGACATAATAGAGCCGGAAGGTACTTGTAATAAATTAAGAACCATCGAAACTGACTCATTGGAACAAGTACCAACGCCTAGAGCAAGAGAATTACTTAGAAAAATCAGCTCAACTTCTCATCAACTTCGAAACTACAAGAATTCTGAACTGTTAATAAAATTTTTAAATTTAACCAAGAAACATTTAAGGTTTGTTGCAGGAATTCCACATACTAATGACAGTCCATATGATCAATTTCAACGAGGGCTCACGGCAGCTTCTACGTTTTCTGATTCATTTGCTAGTCTTTTATTTTTAGCGTTTTTACTTTTGTGATGCAGTCTTTGATATTTTTTTAGCTGTTCGGTCAGAAAATCGGACTCGCCTCTTTTTGCTTTTTTTGGGGTGGGTGCCAGATAAAATTCACTTGGAGAAGGCGAGTTTGCATTTTGCTCTTCTTTTAAGGGAATTAATACATCATAAAGTCTATTGTCCTTTGTCCATAATGTCCATCCATCATTTCACGTTCATAATCTAAAGGATTGTCATAATTAACCGTATAATTTGCGAAATGATTCCACCGTCTCACAACACTCATAACTATGGCCTGGCGTATTTTAGCAGACAAAACCTTCATTGGTGGTAGTGTGGGACTAATACACCATCTACCTTTATGTTTTCAATATCCATATTGATAACGTAATTAAAAGTTAAACTCCAAAAAGGTAGAAACAAATATAAAATGTTTAGATATACTTCGACCTAATCACACCGCCCAAATCACAACCACTGCAAAAAAACGCTCTTGTCCCTACATTTGGCGCACAACGTGGAGCTGTGTGATTAATTTCACTTAAGTTGGATTTTTCGTCGTTGGATTGCTCAATCGTCATCCCCCTTTTCGTCGTCGCTTCGCACAGTTGCCATTTACCGTTGATCTTCGCCTCGCTGGAAGTTTGCCTGGAAACACACGCCGTTCGTTTACAGTTGTTTTATTGAATATTTTCACTCGCACACAAAGCTGGAAGTCGTCGTCGCTGGCTCAACTGGAACTTCGCGGGATAACCAATTAGTACCCGTTACTCGTAGAGTAAAAGGGTATATTGTATTCGTGCATAAGTATGTAACAGGGAGAAGGAAGCGTTTCCGACCCTATAAAGTATATATTCTTGATTAGGGTCACTAGCCGAGTCGATATAGCCATGTCCGTCTGTCCGTCCGTATGAACGCTGAGATCTCGGAAACTATAAAAGCTAGAAGATTGGCATTTTGCATGCATATTCTAGGAGTTCCTACGCAGCGCAAGTTTGTTTCAAAAAGGTGCCACGCCCCCCTTAACGCCCACAATCGCCATAAACGATTTTCAAATGTGTCTGGAGGCCACATCTTTTAAGATTTTAAAAATATATAAACGCAATTTTATAGTTCTTATTAATACCTATCGAAATGTAGAAGACGGGAACGAAGGGAAAAATTTGATTGCTTTTTGCAAAAGTTGTTGTTGATCTGAAGACAAAACAAGAGAGAACGTTATAGTCGGGAGCCCCGACTATCAGATACCCGTTACTCAGGTAAAGGGAGTGCGAGGGAGATGGAGATAGAAACTTTGATCACGCATAACTTTTTAACGAATGGTCTGATTTGAAAAATTCCTTCTACATTTCGATAGGTATTGATAAACACAATAAAACTGCATCTTTACTTTTCCGAAATATTTAAATTTTTAAAATCGTATATCACCGATTGTAGGCGTTAGAGGGGGCGTGGCACCTTCTTGAAACAAACTTGCGCTGCGTAGGAACTCCAAGAATCTTCATGCCAAATACCAATCCTCTAGCCTTTATAGTTTCCGAGATCTCAGCGTTCATCCAGACAGACAGACAGACAGACGGACAGACAGACGGACAGAAGGACATGGCTAGATCGACTCGGCTAGTGATCCTGATCAAGAATAAATTTCAAGAATAGATTTCAAATATGTTGATGCCTTTAAGGACACATTTTATTAAATTCCTTCTTATTAATAGAATCTGACATCGCACTCTGGAGATGAATTGACAGGTCGCTCTGAAGATCAGGAATCGTTCGCTACAACTAGCTCCGAGGAAAAGTCCCTGTTCGCGGCATATTTGGATGGAGTTCAAAGGGTGTCCCAAGCCCAAGAAAAACCAGAAACTGTCCAAATTGTATACTGAAATTTAGAATTTCGACATAGCGAATGGCCGTTTATTAAATTAAAATATTTTACAATTTTTTAACAATTTAAAACTTAAATCACCACTTTTGGCAGATCTGTCACACGTGATACTTGCTACTCCAGCCGCGCAAGTATCCGCGGAAAGAGCTTTCTCCGCCATACACTTTATTTTAAGTGAAAGGCGTAGTTCGCTAAGTCCAGAACACTTAAATTCTTTATAATATTTGTGGTGTTTGGTGACCTGTTTGTTGGTAGATGATGGGTTTTAGCCGGCTCAAGGTCAAGGTGTTTTTAGTGCCTTTTTTGTTTTTGGTATTAAAAGACACTTTTCTCTTCTTTTCCTTCCAATATATTTCAAACCCCTCCGGGGTCCGTCTTCAGGGCTGTACAAATATTAACAATAACACAAGCATTTAACATTTAATTATTTATACACATTTTAAAAACCTACATGGATGACGCTGCGTCCGATCTCGACACTGCGGAGTTCTAAACTAATTTCTAATTTTCTTTTGGTCAAGTAAGTGTCTGTAGATATGTGCGATTTTGTCTGTGTCTGTTTTGAAGTTTAGTCTAGTGTGTGTGGGAGTATTGTTTATGTGCAGCATTTCAAGAGTAAAGCGTTTGTTGTAGTTATTTTCTTGTTGTAGGATGCTGACCGACGCAAAGTCTGGTGAGTGCCTTGTGTCCGCACAGTGGGCAGCAAGGGCTGTTTTTTGGATTGAGCTTTCACCTCTCCGTTTAATGTCCGATTTATGTCCTGCTAGTCTCGTTTTTAGTTTAGATTTTGTAGTGCCAACATACACTTTATTGCACTTTACGTCACCATCCCCAGCACATGGAATCTTATAAACAACATTGTTTTTGTCAAGTATTTCTGTTTTGGATTTTGTATTGCTGAAAAATTGTTTGTTGGTAAATTCGGGTCTATGGGCTATGGTAATCTTTTCCTTGTTGAAAAAAGTTGCTCGACTGAGGCGTTCGGAAAACATTGGTATATATATCACAGATTTGTAAATGGTATCAGTCTTTTCTGTTTTTTGTGTGTTCTGATTCCTGTAATATTTCAACATTGAATTTATTTTCGGTCGTGGGAAATCATTCAATTTTAATATCCAAAAGATTTTGCGTTTGTTGACCCTATGAAACATTTCGTCACTCGTCCCCAATACTCTTCTGATGAAGTTTTTGGCTGTGTTAATGATCATATTCTTGGGGTGTTTTGAGTGACAATTTATCAGTCTGCCTGACGCCATAGGTTTTTGGTACCAATTCAGTTTTAGTTTGTCGTCTACCCGGTGTACTATTGAATCTAAAAATGGTAACTTGTGATCGTTTTCTAGTTCATACGTGAATCTTATTAATTGTTAAACTAAATTCTTTATAAAAATCTTTGTAAGTATGTGTATTCCGATGCTTTAATTATCTTGATTTCCTACGTAACATTTATGCACATATCACAAAAGGCCTATACTTTTCTCTTTTAGAGAAAACACATTTGTCTGACTTTTCATTAACAGTTGTCTTATAGAAACCCTTTTAGGTGACTGTTAACTTAAAAGGGTCTCACCAAGTGATTATTGAAAGACCGATTGCTTTGTTCGGTTGAGCCGAACGGTCGGACCGAAACCGACAAGCAAAACGAAAAAAGGGTTCCGCTCAGAGAGAGAGTTTGTGAGCAACATTTTTTTCGGTTTTGTCGAGAGTCAAACTGCCTTAGGAAAATCGGTTGACAGTTATTTGGAAGCTCTGATACCTAGAAACCTCCGACCAGACCGAAACTAGTACGAAAGCGCAACAGGCAGTTAGTGGCGGTAGATTTCGTTATCAGCAAGGACAACGTCTAGGGGCAAGCTTTAATTGTACCACTCAGACCTGCCTCTATTGCTCCGATGCTAATCATAAAATATTTAGATGCCCCCAATTCAATACTCTAACAGCCCTGCAGCGGTATGAGGTTGCTAAAAGACAATTGCTCTGTCTAAACTGCTTAGGCAAGGGGCATCATCTGTCCAAGTGTCCTTCTAGCCAGAAATGTCGTTCGTGCTCTCGGTCACATCACACCCTGCTTCATCGTGAGAGTGAAAATTTAGCTAAGCAAACCCAGTCGGAACCACACTCATACAGGCTATTCACATGACCAAGTCATCTTGGCCACGGCCATGGTTTTGGTAAGGGATGCAAACGGTAGTTATAAAATTGGTCGAGCATTACTTGATTCATGCTCGTAAGGCTCAGATGACACATTCAATTTTCAAAGTCAATTTATTGTAGCAATTTTTCTTTAATGGGACTTCAAACGAGCGCGAGAAAGAATCAAATATTTTTGGCTGCTCTACTACTAACACCAATAGTAAAGGCGCAATATCATATTAGTCCTGACTCGCTTGCACTTCTTTAAACTCACACAAATAAAAAATTGTCACAATAAATTGACGCTTAAAATTGAATGTGTCATCTGAGCCTAAGTTAACTTTCTTTCTGACAGTTTCGCTCATGCCCTTCGGTTACCACGGAGTAACAGCAATATAAATATCTGTAGCATCGGGGACAGCCAAACTCGGATAAGTCAACTGGAAACAACAGCAATTAAGTCTCGGCTGAACAATTTCGAACTTGCGCTTGAATTCTGTGTTACTAAGCATATCGCCTATCAGCCAGATGCCGATATAGACACCTCATCTTGGAATTGGCCTCGAAATACTCCACTAGCAGATGATACATTTTATAGAACTCGCCCAATAGATTTGCTGTTAGGAACTGAAGCATTTTTGGACATAATCTCAGTCGTACAAATTAAACTTGGTCCTAGCCTTCCTACCTTACAGAAAACCTTGTTTGGGTGGGTTGTCACTGGTCGCTTTAAACGGGCTAGTCCGACAACATCGCACTGTTATTCTCTTAAAACCTGGAAAAACTTTGGCAGTTGGATGAAGTGGAGAAGGTGGCCGTTCAAGGATGATCCTTCAATGTTGGGCAAGTCCTACGAAACAGCTCGTCGCAGATTTGAAACTCTTGAGCGTCGTTTAAAGGGATACCCTGAAGTCAAGGCTGCGTTTGTGGTTTTTATGCGAGAATACGAAGAGCTCAATCATTTAACACTGGTTCCTAAGCCCAGGTTAGATGAGCCTCACTTCTATATCCCCCACCACTGCGTATTCAAACTAAGTAGTACCACAACTAAATTGAGAGTTGTTTTCGACGCGTCGTGTAAGACTTCTACTGGAGTATCGTTGAATGACCTACTTATGGTGGGACCAACAATACAGAGTGACTTGTACACCTTGCTTATTCGCTTTCGGACCTTCAAATATGCCATTACTGCCGATGTTGTCAAGATGTTTAGACAGGTTTTAATTGATTCGCCAGATCGCAAATTTCAGAATATACTTTGGAGAGACTCACCAGAAAAGGAGCTAAAAACGTACCAATTGAACACAGGTACCTACGGTACAGCGTCTGCGTCGTGTCTTGCCATCCGCAGCATGGTTTATCTGGCCGACTTGTACGGAGCTAATAATAAGGCCGGTTCACAAGCGTTAAGATCATCATTCTATGTGGTCATGATACCTTGGACTTAGAAAAATTAAACGCGAAGTCACTGACATTTTGAATAGGGGTGGTTTCGAGCTAAGGAAATGACACTCGAATCACAAGGAATTCGTGGACGATCATAACTTGAATTTCGCCGATCACCATAACAGCAAAGATTTTATTACAGGAGTCATGGTTGATGAAGCTGAGTTGGGATGAATCGGTTCCCCAAAACATCCAACATGGGTGGAAATCATTCATCGAATCGTTATCGTCACTTCAAAGTCTCTCAATGCCTAGATATTGTTTACAGCCAAATGAGGACGGATTCGAACTTCATGGACTTAGCGATGCCTCGATACGTTCCTATGGCTGCTGCGTCTACACACGCACGATCGATCCGAATGGCAAGGTTAGCCAAAATGCAGAGTGGCTCCAACAAGAAAACTGTCTTTGCCAAAATTGGAATTGGCAGGGGCACATCTTTTGGCAAAGCTGATCGCAAGAATCCGTGGAATCCTTACAAATCATCGGTACAAAATATTTCTATGGTCAGATTCGCAAATCGTTCTATATTGGCTAGGGAAGCACTCTGCTACATTATCAACATTCGTGGTAAACCGTGTGTCCGAGATACAGGAGTTCTCTACTGATGGTACTTGGCGATACGTTCCGACAAAGGTCAATCCAGCGGATATCCAGAGGGTGCACCCCCTTTGAACTAGCCGACTCAATTTGGTTCACTGGACCCTCTTATCTACAACAACCAATACAATACTGGCCAAAGGACAAACGAGGTCAGATAGATCCCGAAGTAGTCTCATGTGAGAGGCGCAAAGCAGCATTCCTCGCAAAAATGTATGACAACCCCTTGCTCAACTTAGTCGCAAACACTAGCTCTCATCTTCGTTGCCTTCGTATCGTAGCGTGGATGCTTCGCTTCGTAAATAGATCACGAAAGGTAGCGTCACTTGATACAACTTCTCCGTCGCCACCAGAGCTAAATCGAGCTTTCCACTGCATTATTTGGAATCTACAAGGGCAGTCATTTCCTTAGGAGCTTCGATCTTTACAAAAGGGTGAAGAAGTTTGTACACTACTAAAGTTTTTAACCCCTTTTCTAGACACCATAGATGGATTTCCGCTAATAAAGGTCGGTGGCAGGCTACAACAATCGAATCTGCCAGAATCTCAAGTACACCCAATCTTGCTCAGCAGCAAGGACGAGTTCGTTCAGCGCTACATCAAACCTCTTCACATCCGAGATTATCACGCGGGTCCGAAGGCGTTAGTTGCTTTCATTCGACTTCGTTTTTGGATTGTAAGTGCTCGAGATGCAGCCAGACGCGTTGTTAGGTCTTGCATACATTGCGTGCGTTATAAGCCACAGCTGCAACGACAAATTATGGGAAATCTTCCGGTGGAGCGTCTAACAGTTTCAAGACCATTTGCACGATGCGGTGTTGACTTCGCTGGACCAGTCAACATATACATGCGTATAAGACGAAAGGGCCCAACAAAGGGTTATATATGCATATTCGTATGCTTTGCATCAAAGGCCGTCCATATCGAATTGGTTTCGGACCTTTCAACGGAGGCATTTGTAGCGGCCATAAAACGCATGATTGGGAGACCCGGACTACCAACCGATATATTTTGTGACAATGCCACAAATTTTGTTGGGGCTTGTAACAAATTAAAGGTTAGGTTAGGTTAGGTTAACCCGGACGGCCCTCACGGTGCCACGCATAGGCCAATATGGCCCTTAGTTGTCCGGTTGATGAGATAAGTTACGAGGTTTTTATGTCCATAAGGATCGAGGTGTTTTTGGCGACGGCAAGTAGTTCTCCTGGTTCCCTGCTGGAGGCGTCTCCTAGTGATGCCAGTACTGGGGCACCGAGGTATCTTCTTCTCGCTCTTGAGAGAGCCGGGCAGTTGCAGATTAGATGTTCCAGGGTTTCGATAGCCCCCTTACAGTGGCCTGTAAGGATTCCCACTAACAGTCTGCAGTCTTTCCGTGGTAGACGCAGTACATACTGGCTGAGTTTGTCGTTGCGCTCTTTGCACATAGTTCTTGAGATTCGGCAGGTCTTGGTATTCCTCCACCTGCTTTTTGCTCGCGTGTCCGCCTGTTTCTCCAGGGCGCTTTGGAGCGTTCGGAGGGAAACAGGCACGTTCTCCGTTCTGTCGTTCGCCAGCTCTACGCCCTCCTTTGCAAGAACGTCAGCTGTCTCGTTGCCATCGATGCCCTGGTGACTGGGAATCAAATAGATCCGCACTGACTTTGTCGTGCTAAGGTTGTCTAATGCCTCCCTGCTCGCCATTACATTTTCGGAACTGACTGTTGACGACTGCATAGATCTTATCGCCGCTTGGCTGTCCACGAACAAGTTGACCACATCGTGTGGTCGATTTATATTTTGAGCCACTTCAGCAGCTTTCCTTATGGCAAAGACATCCGCCTGGAATATGCTGCAGTCGTTGGGTAGCTTAAAGGACAGCCTTATTTCAGGGTCCGTACAGTATAAGCCCGCTCCTACTCCTCCTTCCATCTTGGAGCCGTCCGTCTATATATTGAGGTGTTGAGTCTGGTCCCGACCCGTTTTCCAGTCATCTGGGCCCATGAACGAGGTTGTTTTAACCTCCGGGCACGTTCTGGGGGTCATATGGTCCGTTTTGTTGATCATGCTTCGGGCGATTGAACTATGCCCGAAGCTTTGCGCCGTCATGTTACCTGATACAACTGGACGTTGTGCTGCCTTTCCTGCAGTTAGTTGTGCGTGGATGTCTATGGGGTCGACTCCGAGGATCGTTTCTAGAGCTTTTGTTGGGGTTGACTTCAGCGCCCCCGTTATGCAGACCAATGCCTGCCGCTGAATTCTCTCCATAAGCTCGGTGTACGTCGTCTTTTCAGTGGCTTGCCACCACACTAAGGCTCCATAGCAGAGTCGGACGCACGACCGAGATGTAGATCCAGTGCATCAGAGCTGCTAAGCATCTTCTTGGATGCATATAGCGCAATGGTGGTCTTTTTCATCCTTTCCACTACATTGGGTCTCCATGCCAGCTTGCAGTCCAGTACTGTGCCTAGGTTCTTGACCTGTGTTTTTGGGGTCAGTAATTCCTTGGACAGGGTCTCTAGGGACCTTTCTATGTCTCTCTCGGATTTTACTATGCCTGGGCTGTTCGCGAGTTTCGAGGTCACTGTCCTTGTAAACTTTTCCCAGTTCGTGTTCCGGGGGTTTCTATAGACAGCTACCTTTGGAGTGCTTTTAAAATCATATCTGAACTGAATATACCTATGGTTCGAGAAAGATGGTGTTTTTAGGACCCTCCATTCGGAGACCAAAGTACTCTCTAGCACGTTTGACGAGGTGGGACCTACGAAGGTGTGCTCCTCCCCCACGTTTGCTATATATAGATTAGTAGATAGAATAAAGTCTAAGAGTGACTCACCTCTGTCGTTGATGTCTGAGCTTCCCCACACGCTGTGGTGTGCATTGGCATCTGCACCAATGAGGAGTTGGTCATCCTTCAAGCCTAGCTCCACCAAGCTGCTCAGCTCGTCTGGTGGCGCCGATCTGTCGTGTGCCATGTAGCAGGAGGCTACAAAGAGGCGCTGCTCCTCGCTTTCTAGTATCACCGCAGTCAAGTCGTCAGAGCTGTAATGAGGCATAAGGTTAGCATGGATACCCTTCCGCACAAGTACGGCGCTTCTGTTCCAGCTTACCGTTGGTGAGTAGAATGTATTGTAGTTTGAGGACCTTAGTCCGGACACGATATTGCCCGAGGCAATCCATGCCTCTTGAACCAAGGCTATGTCGACGGGCCCTTGCTCTAGGGCAATCAGGAGCTCCACCGATGCTAGTCTGCTTTTATGAAGATTGAGCTGCAGCACCCTCAACGTCATGGGTGGCTGGCTCATCTCCGCTCGACGGGTTGGCTATTACAGTCAGGTCACCGTCCTCTTCGTCTTCCGAGTCGTCCAGAGCGAGTTCCTGGGCGGCATCCACGATGGCTTCCAGACCTAGGTCCTTCTCCACCTCGCCTGCCTGCAGGATGTGTGCGCCTTTGTCGTCGGGGTGTCGCTTCTTGAGGCGCAGGTAGACGCTACCCATGCCCCACGCCATCTTCCCGAATCTTGGGTACAGCAGATCCTCCGCCTCCTTGTTGATTTGGAGAACCACACTTTGGCCCCCCTCGTTGGGTAGAGGGCTGGCCATGTGCAGAATCTTCCAATTCGCCGTTGGGACGTCTGGATTCTGCCGTTGAAGCAGCTTCAGCGCCCGAACCCCTTGGATTGCGACGGGGAAGAGCACTTTCGCCTTTGGTATGGATGGGATTAATTCCCTGTCCACAACCTCTAGCTTGGCGCCCTCCCACAGCGCCTCCAGTTGGCAGACCGTTTGCGTCAGCCCCTTCCTGGTCGGATCGTTGTTGCACTTCAGGATTTTCACGCCGTTCAACCACCCTGCACTATCGAATGTGGGCATGGGGGCTGTGGGTGATTCATCCATCCGTGCAAAAAGAGACTCGATCAGTCGCGCATGGACGATCTTCCAGCGCGCCTCTGTCATCTTCCCATTTTCGTCGTTCCTGTCAATGAGTGCCACGATCAGTGTCGGTTGACTACATCACTGATTTTAGCCCTCTTGTTGGGCTTCCGTTTTTCTGTGCTTTGGGTGGCGGAGGGCCTGTCTCCTTGGGCCCGCGTTTCCGCTTGCTCACCGGAATGTCCTTGGCGGCACTCTCGTGTGAGCGTTGCCTTTTGTTGGCAAGCATCTCCTCCACCTTGTTGGCAAATCCGCCTGACGACGCCATCGCGGGTTTGCTTGCGAAGTGCAGCCTTCCTTCCTCAATCCTTTGCTCTGCCCAGGCTAGCTTTTCCTTCTCCTCCTGGGAAAGGTCCGCTTTGTCCTGGAGCCGGCTCTTGATCTTGAGGGCTGCCTTGTACTGCGCCTTGGCCTTCATCCCCTCGCTTGTACGCTTCGGCCCTTCCCTACGCGGGGAGTTGGAACCTGGCACCGGCAAGCGGGTATGGCTTGTTTTGGCTTCGTGTAGCACGCTCTCCGAGTCCGAGTCTACTACAACTACGGCACCCGTGCGGGTTAACTTTGCCTGAGATGTTATGGCAGTAACATTGCCGCTGGAATGACTTGCCCCCGTCATCCCAGGGGTTCGACCGCTGGCGACACGCAGAGAGGATTGATCCTCACCGTGCCCGCCGATGGTAGCAGTCGTACTTCCCACCGACGTTTGGGCTGAAATCCCAGCCCTGATTTGCTCCTTATCTCCGTCCATACTGGTTTGTTTTTCCGGGGAACCAGCCACTTGCGTTTTATGCCTACCACCAGGCACCTCCAACCATGGCTACTGATTCAAGGGGGTTGAACCAGTTGCCTTAGCTAGACACTGCATTGCCCCGGGCAGGACAAGCGACAATGCATTACCCTGCTCGGGGTAATGCAGTGACCATTGCCCAGCCGGCACCCTCGTGGAGGGATCAGCTGGAGGATTTTCGCCAGCCTAACAAAGTAAAGGCTCTCCGCGAATTTTTGTTTAAAACCGAAACTACATCAGCTATTACATCCTTTTGTTCAAACGAATTTATAAACTTTCGATTTATTCCCCACATTTCGGAGGACTGTGGGAGGCCGCCGTGAAGAGAGCGATGGGTCAATGAGTACGTAGTAGAGCTGCAGATACGATCGAGCTGGAATAAGGTGATGGACAACCTAGCCATTGGAAGCATGGTCATCGTTCATGAAGACAACGTGCCTCCACAACGCTGGATAATGGGTCGAGTCGCAGCTACTACGTCAGGCAAGGATCGTCGAGTTAGAGTGGCTGACATTCGCACATCCAAGGGCATCATCACCTATACATAAGCTGGCACTATAATCCGTCTGTTGAAATTCACGAGCGTAATTTCAATGGGGCCGGGATGTTGGATCAACACAGAAACATTTCTATTAAAACATCATTTCTGATAAACTTTGAATTGTATTTAAATTTCGCGCGAATCATTTTTGCATTTTGTATTTACCATTCTTCCATTTTGTATTCACCATTCACCATTCTTGTACTCACCACGAGTTGGCCGCTGCGCCGACACGAAATGACAATTATTAAAATACGATCGCCCAGAACACACACACAATTTCGCAACCCGAGTTGCATTTATCAAAATAGCTAAACTTCGACCTAATCACACCGCCCAAATCACAGCCACGGCAAGAAAACACTCTTGTCCCTACAGAGGATTTATTCTTTACTGGATTTTTTACAAATTTTGGTAAAATGTAGTTGCGATTTGAACCGGTGTCTATTAGTTTCTTCAAAATTTCTCCACTCCTCAGCTGACACTAAAAATAAGGTAATAAGGAGTCGGTTATTCTAAAAAATTAAGATAGGCGTAGTCGTATTGATATTCTTGGTCGGCCTGGTCTATGGCTTCGGAATATTCTGCTAGAGTGTCAGTGTATTCCGCTTGTGGTCCGTCTTGGTCTTTTAATGTTTGGTCATATTCTGGTAGGGAATAGTTTGGAGACTTCTTCGCAGCCTCATTTAAGGGCATTGGTGGTCGTTTACCGGCTTCGAATCGAACTGGTTTATTCATGTAATTGATATGTTTAGATTGGAGGGTCTTATCGACGTCCATTGGTTCTGGCCGTGGCTGTGGCTTTGCAGCCGTAGGTCTAAATGGTTGATGAGTTACCGTGGGACGCGCCAATACATATGGTGGGACAGGTAAGGCCTGGTTATTATTATTAAATTATTGACGTGGTTGGACGAAAGCGTTACCAGTCTGTTTGGGCAGCAAAAACGCATTTTGAAACTGTGCATTTGCAGTTGGGAACGACCACTGTGGGAAAGTTGGAATTGTTGGCTGCAATTGAGGTGCAGTTCGAAGAGGTGTATTTCGGAAAGTCGATTGCTGGCTTTTATTGGTGGCATTATTAGCACGGAATTCCTGGTTTGCTGATGGCAAATCTGTCGGTTCCTTCATACCAAGAAGGCGAGATAAGTCTCCCCGAAGACCGCAAACAAAAGTATCTAAGGCTTTATCCCTATACATTTTGGTCATGAGTTGCTCAGCTTCCCTTCCTAGTTCAATGCATCCTATCTTATTAAGTATTAGGGATAGGTGTTTGTAAACTGAATGGTGGAATTCTTCTACAGACTAGTGAGCACCTTGGCATATCGTTGTCATCTGATACTCGAGAGTTCCCAAATCCCGTTTGTCTGCGTAGTTTAGGGCAAGGCATTTGGAGATGGCACCCCAATTTAATGGGATATTATACGATTCCAATGCGGTATCGGCATTGCCAGTAATTTTGTTGCGTATGGTGTGTAAAATTCCAAAATACTTTGCAGTGCCCACTGTATGTTCGTAAGTTTTTAGTACCCTGTTAACTCCTTTTTTCCAGGAACTAAATTCCCATGGATTACCCGAAAATTCTCTTAAGCTTTTTACGATATCTGGTACCCTATCTAAACCTTCGAGGTTAGCCCGATTTTCGGGGGACATATATTCTTGATCAGCACCAATGAAACTTTCCCAAAAGTCTTCTTTCTATTTCAGGTAGTACATATGTCGGAGCGAGCCGGATCGGACCACTATATCTTAAGGCTCCCATACGAATAATCAAACAAATATAAGAAAATTCATTGTAACTTTGCAGGAAGTAGGCGTTTTGATTTCTGACAACTTAAAAAGGTATTTCTTTTATCTGCAAGGGTATAAAAGCTTCGGCTGGCCGAAGCTAGCTTCCTTTCTTGTATTAGAATAATTCCTGTCTTTGGTCGTGTTTTTGTTGTTGCTGATCTAAAAGCGCTTGATTTTTTTCTGCTCGTTGTTGCTGTAAAATAGCTTGGTTTTGTTCTGCCTGGGCTATGATTTGTTGTTGCTCGATATTTAGTATTGGGGGTCTTAACAGGTTTCCCTGATTGGCCATTTGTTAAATTTTTTTTATAAAAGGGGAATAAGTTCATGGGTCTTATAATAATGTCCATCTTAATAATTATTTTAAATGTTAATAAAATTATGGAAATTAAAAATATAAACATTTTAAAATAGATTTAGATTTGATTGGAAAAAATTACTTTGAATTATTAAATTGAATTTTAATCTTTCACTTATTTTTTAATTTTTGGCAAATTTTAATTTTTTTATTTTTGTTCGTAACTAGCAGTACTCAACCCAACAAGGTTGCAGCATACATCAAGCAAGTTGCAACTGAGTGGTTGCAGTTCAAAATAGCAGCTCCAAGAGACCCAACAATGACACACTGATTACCCCACTCACCCATTCACCAAGAAACCCAATGACCCACTGACGCACCCACACCCAGCACCTGTACAAACAGCATATTCTGCAGGCACAGCGAAGTTCGGCCACTACACAACAGCGCATTCTGCAGGCACAGTAGAAGTTCGGCCACTACACAACAGCGCATTCTGCAGGCACAGCAAAGTACGGCACAACAGTGCACGACCCACAATCACAAATTGGCACAGCAAAACACTTCAAACTCAACCCACTCTACTGGTCTTACGAAGAAGCTTCCGCCTTATCTAAGTAGTATATAAGCATGTATCAATAATCCAATAAATCAGTTATCTATTCACCCTATAACTCCGCGTACTTTACTCGGCACCCACGGGAGCACACTCGCGTCAACTAATAAGTGAAACTCAAGTACAACTACACATACAACATTCATTGATCCCCATCGCTAAAGGTGTGATCAAACATTGGTGACCCCGACGTGATCCTTGCATATCCAAGGATCACACTCACAAGGAATCATTAACTGATTCTTTTGAACCACGCTAAACAGGTCCTCCAGTTCAGGCACCTCACTAAAAGTCCTCCAGTTCAGGCACCTCACTAAAAGTCCTCCAGTTCAGGCACCTCACTAAAAGTCCTCCAGTTTAGGCACCTCACTAAAAGTCCTCCAGTTCAGGCACAACACTAAAGTCCTCCAGATCAGGCACATTACTAAAGGTCCTCCAGTTCAGGCACCTCATTAAAAGTCCTCCAGTTCAGGTACAACACTAAAGTTCTCCAGATCAGGCACATTACTAAAGGTCCTCCAGATAAGGCACCTCACTAAAGTCCTCCAGATCAGGCACATCACCAAAGGTCCTCCAGTTAAGGCATATCACCAACGGTCCTCCAGAAAGAACACCGCCACCGGTATAACAGGTAAGCTTCACAGTTCCTCTACACCAGACTAGGGAAACAGGGAAACCATCAAAAATGTCAAATTCCTTCATGATGGGAACAAGCCTAGCCAGATCAGAACAAGTGAGTCAACTGTTAGACGATCAGCATGAACTGCAAGGGCAGATCCAGCAGCTCATTAAGAACTATGGAAAGGACTCTGCCGAAAGAAAACGTCGCGAGGGATAATATTCCAACCGCCTAGCACAATTGCAGGATCTGTGGCAACAGTTTTGTGATCTGGATACCGAGATTCGAGAAATGGCACTGCCAACCGAACCTGAATATTTAACAAAATACAACGCCCTAAAGGAATTAGTCGAAAATACGAAACGATATTTGGCGATAACATTCCGGCAACCAGCGCCCCTCAAAAGATCCCTAGACGACCCCGAGAAGTCGCAAAACCACCAGCACCAAAGGAGCTGGACGCCTCAATAAGTCAGGCAATTCGGTTGCTACAACTAAGATGTACCGAAATGGAATCATCGCTCAGTTTAGCATTAGATGCACCTAGCATCACCCCTGCACTGCAACGCCAATGGACATTAATGAGAAAGGCACACGACGACATCGAAATGATACAAGTTGCAACACAGGCCGCCATCGCAGAAATAACCCAATTTCGCGATTTGTACGCTGAATACGAGATGATCCTACTACGCGAAAACGAAGCACCACTGAGGTTGACTTTGTCACAGCCATTACCCAGTTACATTACCCGAATTTTCCGGTGAATATTTGCAATGGCCTCAATTCCACGACCTATTTATGGAATTGGTCCACAAGCAACCATACCCGTCGACACAAAAACTCCATTTTCTACAGAGCGCATTAAAAGGAGAAGCCCGAAATATATTAACAGATACAGCATTCTCCCAAGGAGAATATGAAGACACCTGGCGACGATTAAAGACCAGATACCAAAATGGGAAAATATTAATCTTCACTGCACTCGCAAAGATTTTTGACCACGAGCCCATCAATGGGTCGGCTACTCAAATCCGAGCGCTGCATGATACTGTCGAAAGATCTCTAAGCACCCTCAAAAGCCTAGAGATCAACACACAGACTTGGGATCCAATCCTTGGGTTCCTCATCCGAAGGAAGCTGGATCACAACACCTTGGCGGCACTGGAAGACGCGGCCGACGCACCCACAGAAGTACCACCATTACAAAGCGTCCTAAACTTCTTGGAACGACGGTCCTGCATGCTGGAAACGTTAAGCGAACAACCCGGAGCGAAACTAAACCTACAGTCGGAGCCAGCCCAAGCTACACCGTCTGCAGGGTCTGCAATCAGACACAGCATGCGATCACTAACTGCAACTTGTTCAGAAACATGACTCCTGACGAACGTCGAAACATTATCTACCGACTTCGAGGATGTTCAAATTGCTTATCAACAAATCACAAGTTTGGCGTTTGTCCATCAATCAGAACATGTCGACACTGCGAACAACGTCATCATTCAATGCTACACAATGTCAACCACGGCTTATTATCAGGACCTCAGACGACCGCAGTGGCCACGATAATTCCCTCAGACACTGCAACCAACTCAAGACCTCCCTCAGTCAAGGTTGCAGTAAATTCATGTCAAGAGACTACGACCAGATATGTTCTGTTAGGGACAGCAAAGGTACAACTCACAGGTCCAGACAACTTCCAGGAGCAGTGTCGCACATTAATAGATCCCGGATCTCAGATAAGCCTCATGTCTCGAAGAATGGCGAATCGATTGGCGCTGCCAGTCACAAAAACTGCAGTAACCATAGGCGGGATAGGCGGCAAGACGCAGGAATCTACTTCTCGGGCCATGGTAAAGATGTCATCACTCACGTCTAACTTTAAAACAGACATCGAAGTCATAATATTACCGCAACTAATGGCCGATCAACCATCAGAACCGGTAACAGAGACACTAAATATTCCAAGGAATATACACCTAGCTGATCCCAGGTTCAGAGAGCCCGGTTCCATAGACCTAGTACTTGGTGCTGATATATATCCACAGTTAACAAGGAAGGAAAATATTCTACTCGGACGCAATAAACCCCTGCTTCAAGACACCAACTTGGGGTGGATTGTTTTAGGACCAACCATCCAACAGGCCAGCACTACAGCGGCCGTGAACGTTACCGTAGATCAAAAGGAAACGCTAACGTCAGAATTGGAAAAATTTTGGAAAATAGACACACTACCTGTAATCTCCTCACCAATGACAGCTCAAGAACGACTCTGCGAGGAGCATTTCTTGGCTACAACAACAAAGTTGAGGGTGGTTTTTGACGCATCCGCAACGAGCACAAGCGGAAAAATCTTGAATGATATATTACGCATTGGGCCGACAGTTCAAGGAGAACTATTGTCAATATTACTCAGGTTTCGATGCTACCGGTTTGTATTCACCGCCGACATTGAAAAAATGTACAGACACATCTGGGTGCATCCCAACGACCGAAACTATCAGCTAGTTCTCTGGCGAAAAAATCCAACTGACAAGATTCGATATTTCCGACTTAACACGGTGACATACGGTACAGCATGTGCACCGTATTTGGCTACCAGATGCTTGCAGCAACTAGCGATCACAGATCCGACACATCTCCAAGCTGGAGCCACAGCAATAAAACAGAACTTCTACATGGACGATTGTTTATCAGGCGCTGACACGCTGGACGAAGCAAGGAAACAGCAGGACCAGGTTCGTCAGCTACTGGGCTCCGCGAATCTAAAACTGCGGAAATGGTGTGCCAATCATCCAGCGCTACTAGACACGATTCCCAAGGAAGACCAGGAAATAGATTTGGATTTTGGTCGATTCTCCGATTCCACCATCAAAACACTCGGGATCATCTGGAATCCACAAGAAGACCAATTACAGGGACGAGCAACTACACTCGAGGAAGGTCCAGTGTCAAAACGAATCGTGTGTTCCGAACTAGCAAAGATTTTTGACCCACTTGGGTTGTTGTGCCCTGTAACCACGACTGCAAAAATTTTCATGCAACAACTATGGCAAAAGGATCTTGACTGGGACTATGAACTATGCGCAGCGGTATTAGGAGCAGAATTAGCATCCGATGTTACTAGCATTTGACCACGAGGTAATGCTGCATAATAAACACGAGCAATTGAAACATTGCGGACGACTAACGCTGTTAGCCAACAGTAGGCAAGAATTCTGGGTAATCAGCGAGGATGGCAACTAGCGAGACTGATAGTGCAACGATGTGTACGATGTTGCCGGGCTCGGCCCAGATTATTAGGCCAAATCATGAGTCCACTACCCAGAGATCGAGTACAAGCTGCGAGGCCGTTTATGATCAGCGGTGCAGATTATTGTGGACCACTTTGGGTACACTACAAAATCCGGGGAAAAAGGACTCACAAGGTGTATATAGCAGTATTCTGCTGTTCTTCAACAAAGGCAGTGCAGCTGGAAGTAGTTACTAATCTAACGACTCAGGCCTTTATTGCAGCACTAAAAAGGTTAATTGGACGACGAGGTGCTCCAGTACGAATCTACTGCGACAATGCCACAAATTTTTTAGGGGCGAATAATCAGCTGGCAGAATTAAAAGACAGCATTCATGACCAAGGAGCTCAAGAGTTAATACAGGGAACATGTACTCAGGTTGGAACAGAATTTTGTTTTATACCACCAAGAGCACCATTTTGGGGGTCTTTGGGAGGCCGCAGTCAAATCGGCAAAACACCTACTAATCAGAAGCATAGCAGCAGCATCGTTGACTCATGAGGAATTAGAAACCGCCACAGTAGATGTTAAATTCACGACCTTTGACTCCAATTTCTTCCAGCCCAAACGATTTGGCCGCTCTAACCCCCGGCCATTTCATGATAGAAGAAGCACTAACGGCATCACCACAAGTGCACGGACAAGAAATACGATCAGGCTTGGTCACACGTTGGTAGCAAGTGGACAAGGTCAGACAACACTTCTGGGAAAGGTGGAGCCTGGAATATCTGCACCAACTTCAGGACAGAGCAAAGTGGACAACGACAAAAGGGTCAATTTTACCCGGAAATCTGGTGGTAATAAAAGAGGACAACGCAGCACCACTCCAGTGGCCACTAGGGAGAGTGCTAAGAACGCATCCAGGAAGAGACGGACACACACGGGTGGTCGACATAAAAACCGCGACTGGAGAGTGTACTCGGGCAATTTATCGTTTAGCAATTTTTTTCCCGTGGAAGATCAGGGATCGACTGTCAAGAAGCTACCACCACAACGATCACCAAGATTATGTACACAATCATAATCATCACGGCACTCGCCGTTTTCACCCAACAGGCTCCAGTGCCAGAGCCACCGGTGAGGGTGACACCATTCAACATGTCCGGAACGTACGTAGAATTACAGGATCGCATCACGTTATCATCAGCAGAATGGACGATCGTGTCATACTTTGATTTACGAAGTTTGGCAGAAGAGATACGAGCATTTACGAAGGGAGTTACAGGCCTAGATAAGTAATGCGGCCGAGAAGGAACCTGTGGAACTATCGTGGAGGCCCTAACTCAAGAAGTGGATGAATTTCAGGACACCCAGGACCTTTTCAACCACCAGAGGCAGAAAAGGGGTGCCCTCGATCTAGTAGGAAACATAGCGAATGGGCTGTTCGGAGTTCTGGATTCACAGTATGCTCAGAAGATGGAAACAACGCTACAGAAAATTAAGTCAAAGGAGTTGAAAAACAAACGTCGATACTGGACAGTACGGTCAACGTAATGAAATCAAGCTACAACATGATGGAAGAACGCGTACAGAGAGTCGAAGGTCTGGTTACAAACCTCAAAAACTCCATCAAAACAGGAAAGGTGGCCCAAATCGCGACAGAGTTATCTTTAGTTGCTGGGCATATAAAACGCACCCAAGCAATGATAATTAATGTTGTGACCGGAGTTCACAAGGGAATGATTGATCCAGCCTTGCTATCAGTGAATCAACTACGAAGAGAGTTGATCAACATTCAGGCACATTTGCCAAATGAACGGAGGCTGCCAGTCAAACAGGAGACTATCCACGATGTATATCGACTGATAACAACACAGGTCCAGGAACTAGACGAGCTATTAGTGTTCCACAGCAAGGTGCCGTTAGTAGACGAGGAGGAATTCAACGTCTATCATCTATCACCAATCCCAATCGTAGTAAACAACACCATCAGAATCGTGCACACAGAAACCGGTTATTTGGGTATCAGTGACCATCAAGATCGGCATTTCGCCATCAGCAAGGAAGAGCTTGAAGGATGCACCAGGCTGTCAACAGGATCATTATTGTGCAAGCTACGACAGGCAACCTTAGGCCCAGCTCATGAGTTGTTAAGGTGCACCTTAGCAGCCTTTCACAAGGAACATGATCCGCTGTGTGCATCAACGGAAGAACCAGCATCAAGCGTATGGTACCCACTTACGGTGCCTAATTCGTAGATTTTCGCGACCGCCAAAGAAATCACCCTGACGTATGTATGCGGGGAAGAACGTCATCAAGTTCACATAGGCGGCAGTGGAAAGATAACCTTGAATGAAAACTGCAAAGCACGCAGTGCAACAGTAACGTTACAAGGGCACTTTTTGTCCACCCGATGAGTCTGCTCAACAAAACAGAAGCAATAATGGAGCACGATATGGGATCAAGATATGGCAATCACACACAACAGTTGACGCAGCTACAGCAAGAAGTACAAACCCTGAAGAAAATGCAGACTCAACAACCAAATGAGTCAATGGACGGCATACAAAGGTATGTGAACGTCAGCACGATAGCGACAATAGCAATAATCACCATAGTTGCAATGGTTACAACAGCAATTATACGGTGGAAAAAGAAGAAAAATGTATGCTGCAAAAATGAAGGTGAAGAAAACAAGACTACAACGACCATAGGGAGGCCTGAAAAGAGAACCCCACCAGAGCC
The DNA here is from genome assembly GCA_037075285.1 of Drosophila lutescens. NCBI lineage: Eukaryota > Metazoa > Arthropoda > Insecta > Diptera > Drosophilidae > Drosophila > Drosophila lutescens. The sequence continues at coordinate 111,448 of JBAMCF010000948.1, read as the reverse complement.
CAAGATTCGATCAACAAGAATTACTCGCACATTCAAAATAAGCGACTCAGAATTATCATCCTAAAAAAAAAAAAAAAACATACACGTAGATTTATAACGGGGATTACATATTCAAGTACTTTATTAAGAGGACTCGGCCCCAGAGTCAACAGATGGATCGTAACGTTGGGCGGGAGCCAGCGGTGCAGGAGAAGGCCGTCGCATGACACGAGTCAAGTTTAGACGAATGACGGCGAACCGAGCATCAGGAAGACACAGGATGGAACCAGGTTCAACTCGTATAACCTTCTCTGGAGGAAAGGACACACCGTTTACAATGGGTCCACAGCTCGTACGCAGTAGAATGTGCCCTCCAGATCGTCGCATGTAGTAGCCCGGGAGATCATCCAACAAGGTCCAAGATTTCCGGACGGGGAAGGAGCACGGGACTCCCACAACATCAACTACCACACGGCGACAAACGTAGAGCGACATGGTGACATCAACTACTGAGGTAGCAGTAATGGCATGAATATTTATACCAAATAAGTGTCAGGTCAGCACTTGGTGTCGAAGCAATGTTGGCAACGAAGAAAAAAAAACCCAAACAATCAAGTCCGGAATCAACATCGGATTCCCAGGCATCGGTATCGATATCTGATTCTGTGTGTGCAGATATGGGAGGACTGCTGCTGCGATATACGGCGGTGACTACATGGTGAAACTCGAACGTAGTGCCGTCGTCCATAAGAAAGGGGCAGTCCAATACTACCAGGATGAGGGTACTGGGAGGATACCAATGGCCGCGGAACAGTAACCCGACGGCACTCAGCAACCAAACACGGTTACCTCGCCGATTGATCCTTAGTCGACGAGAGACCTTGGTAACACCGAAGGGAACCGGGATTGCGGCATGGTGGCCAACAAGATGCAGGGCGATGTCAGTGTACGGAAGCAGATGCATGATGGAACTACGAACACAAATCAGCCACGGCACGCTTTTATTGAAGGTACCCCTCAATGGGGGGGAGAATGTTCGTAACTAGCAGTACTCAACCCAACAAGGTTGCAGCATACATCAAGCAAGTTGCAACCGAGTGGTTGCAGTTCAAAACAGCAGCTCCAAGAGACCCAACAATGACACACTGATTACCCCACTCACCCACTCACCAAGAGACCCACCAATGACCCACTGACGCACCCACACCCAGCACCTGTACAAACAGCATATTCTGCAGGCACAGCGAAGTTCGGCCACTACACAACAGCGCATTCTGCAGGCACAGCAGAAGTTCGGCCACTACACAACAGCGCATTCTGCAGGCACAGCAAAGTACGGCACCACAGTTCACGACCCACAATCACAAATTGGCACAGCAAAACACTTCAAACTCAACCCACTCCACTGGTCTTACGAAGAAGCTTACGCCTTATCTAAGTAGTATATAAGCATGTATCAATAATCCAATAAATCAGTTATCTATTCACCCTATAACTTCGCGTACTTTACTCGGCACCCACGGGAACACACTCGCGTCAACTAATAAGTGAAACTCAAGTACAACTACACATACAACATTCATTGATCCCCATCGCTAAAGGTGTGATCAAACAATTTTTTTTATTTGATTTCATTTTAAATTTTATTTTTTTAAGTTTTGATATTAATTCTGATATGCTCAGTTAAAATTTTCTTACTTTAAACTTTTAATTAATTGGATTGATTTGCATTTCCTTTTGTTGTTCACTTATTCACTTTAACTTAACTTATCTGATGTGTCTACACCTCCTGGTGGTCCGGATGTCTTCCTTTTTGTCGCCTATTAAGGCGTACCTGACAGTACTTGTAGTCCACCGATGGATCAGTAATAAGATTTACCGACCGGTTGTCGTCTTTCAGCTTCCCAAATGCGAAGGAGTCCCTCGGAATTTGACTTAAGGTTTGTGGCCAGCGGAGTTGCACAGTTAATAAATTGCGCGGATCGAACTTAATACGATTTTCTCACTTTCAGAGTTGCAGGAGTTATATTTATGTTCAAAATGGGACTGATTCTACTCTACTTAACACTACCCTGATCTAAGCTGAGGGTTGGGGCAGCGCCGTCGCTGGCGGCGGCGTTGATATCGGAAGCGGCGTTGATGTCGGCAGAGGCAGCGTTCATATCGGCAGAGCCGAATTGCGGTGGCGGCAGAATTCTGGCTGAGTTGCAGAAAGTGCAAGATCGGCAGAATTGGTATTTATACCCGTTACTCGTGGAGTAAAAGGGTATATTGTATTCGTGCAAAAGTATGTAACAGCTAGAAGGAAGCTTTCCGACCCCATAAAGTATATATTTTCTTGATCAGGATCACTAGCCGAGTCGATCTAGCCATGTCCGTCTGTCCGTCTGTCTGTCTGTCCGTCTGTCTGTCTGTCTGGATGAACGCTGAGATCTCGAAAACTATAAAAACTAGAAGATTGACATTTTGCATGCAGATTCTAGGAGTTCCTACACAGCGCAAGTTTGTTTTAAAAAAGTGCCACGCCCCCTCTAACGCCCACAATCGCTTATAAACTATTTTAAAAATTTAAATATGTAGAAGAAATTTCAAATCGGACCATTCGTTAAAAAGTTATGCGTGATCAAAGTTTCTATTTCCATCTCCCTCGCACTCCCTTATCCTGAGTAACGGGTATCTGATAGTCGGGGCACCCGACTATAACGTTCTCTCTTGTTTTGGATTTGCGTTGTGGCAACTGACCGGATGCTCGTGTTTATGTTATTGAACTCTAAGGTTGTGACAACTGACCGGATGCTCGTGTTTATGTTATTGAACTCTAAGGTATGACTCCCGACGAAATTGTCACAATGTTGCAATGTTGTTGATTAACAATGTTGCAATATTTCATGGAAAATTATATAAAATATTGCTGTGCTTAACTTATAGCTGCTATAGGAAGATAGAAAAATGTATGTCAAAATAATACGAAACTAATCATTTTGTAATTTGTAATTTAATAGGAACGATCTGCATGGGTATATAAGCTTCGGCTGGCCGAAGCTAGCTTTCATCCTTGTAAATAATAAAACTTTTATGAAAAACATTATAAGCCAGGCTCTAGAAATAAGTTATTACAGTTCGGAGTACGTTTGGTATACATTTTATTGCCTTTTAAGATCCTATTTACAGACCTCTGTTTCAAAATGTCGTTTTTTGGCACTTAAAAAAAAATTATTTCTCAGATTTCTTACTTTAGGCCTAGTACTCACTTCAATCGAAAGGCCTACGAAATGAAAATCTCCATACAAAGTTTTGATCAAGAAATTTTCCGCCTGACATTATTCCCGTTACTCGTAGAGGAGTAAAAGGGTATATTGTATTCGTGCAAAAGTACGTAACAGCTAGAAGGAAGCATTTCCGACCCTATAAAGTATATATGTTCTTGATCACTAGCCGAGTCGATCAAGCCATGTCTGTCTGTCCGCTTGTCCGTCTGTCCGCCTGTCTGTCCGTCCTCGGAAATTACAAAAGCTAGAAAGTTCGGATTACACACACATATTCTTGAGCTTCCTACGCAGCGCACGTTTGTTTCCGCCGCAGGCCACAATCGCCTTTAACGATTTTTACTCTACTCTACTCTACTTTTCACTACACTGATCTAAGCTGTGGGTTGGGGCAGCGCCGTCTCTGGCGGCGGCGTTGATGTCGGCAGAGGCAGCGTTCATATCGGCAGACCCGAATTGCGGTGGCGGGAGAATTCTGGCTGAGCTGCAGAAGCTGCAAGATCGGCAGAATTGGTATTTATGGATTTGCGTTGTCACAACTGACCGGATGCTCGTGTTTACGTTATTGAACTCTAACGTTGTGACAACTGACTCCCGACGAAATTTTCACAATGTTGCAATGTTGTTGATTAACAATGTTGCAATATTTCATGGAAAATTATATAAAATATTGCTGTGCTTAACTCTCCCTCCTCAAAATCCTACTTGTCCTCAAGAGGAATTAGAAATAGGGAATATTATTCAATTTTTTTTTGATTTTGGAGTTGATATGATGTTGGTTTTGTTGTTTAAGACTTTTGGGATCGTTTCTTGAAGTTGTAGAATTACTTTCTCTTTTCGGTGGAAAAAGGTTTTAAATATAATCAGAGTAATGACAATGGCGCAAATAAGTGCAAGTGTGGTTATTCGATTTATATTGGAATCGTTTTCTAGCGTTTGCAAGTGATTTCTATTTTTATGTGCAGGGCTTTTAATGATTCCAAATACAAAATTTGCAGACGTTCCGCTTCTAATGGGGATATTTGGATTCTTGGTATTTCTGGTTTCATTATTGAATTTTCTCTATTGGTTAAATTTTTGCATTTATATTTAAAGTGTCGTTTGAAAAGTGTACCATAAATGTGCCCTTCAGTTGATGAGAAATATTATTTGATATTAGTTTTAGTATTATGTCGTCATCCAGTTTTTCTATTGCGTCGATGTGGTCCGAGTCACACAGCGCTTTCTTTCCCTGAACTAACTTAGGAATACATTGTCATTCTGACAGGTCAACAATTCTGTCTTTTTTACAAATTTTGATGTGGTTTGAATTCTTACAATCTTCGGGTAAGGCTAATATTACATTGTTTGGTACAAAAATGTCGTTAATTTCTAAGTGAACTATTGAGTTGTTTTTAATAAAAGATACAAAGATGTTCATAATTATCTGGCTCAAGTTCAGGTATTTTAACCATATAGATTATGGTGGTTTTATTGTGTAAGACAGACACATCGACAAATTCTAACATTTCCTCCATTGAGAATGAGGTAATATTATTTTTTTTTGAGAATTTTGTTTATTTCAATTAATTCAAATTCGTTTAATAAGAGAGAATTGATTACGTTAATTTTGGCCCATTGGATTGCAAATTTAATATTACCTATTTCTTCTTTTATGAGTCTAACCTGATTTTATAAGCTTAAAGCAATGTCGTTACTGAAATGATTATCTTTCTGAATTGTGTTTGCAAGCATATTTGATATCGTTGTTAAATTATTAATTCTGTCCTGAAGTTGATTGTTTATGATTATTTGGTCATTGCTGTTCGTGATTAAATTGTTAAGATTCTTGCCTATCTGGGCGTGATCTGGGCTGCCTGCGATATATTTCCATGCTGAACCAATCATGTTTATAGATCTAGTTTGTCGAGTATTTGGTGTTAATATGAGTGTACTGATGCTTTAGAGTATGGTAGTGGTAAATTGTTATGGTGTGAGCATCGGTATAGTTCGTTATTTCGGTGGTCGCGAATGCCATTGGTAGTAAGATAAGTAAGAACAACATCCTTTAATGATAAAGGTGCGACAATAAACAACGATTTTTTAGGGTTACGGGCCGATCCCTCACGAACGGACTGAAAACCCCAAGCGGACAACATCTATTAATGTTATGGGCATTTAGTTTTTATTTATCCTAGGACTGCAATAAACGCACATCCTAGTTTGTGTTTTAAAAAGACTGACTATGCTAAACTAGTTGAATCTTTATCGACAATTAATTGGTCCTATCTTGTTAACCTTCCTGTTGATGATGCAGTTGGGTATTTTTATAAAGTCCTTTACCGTCTATTTGATGTACATGTCCCTCTTTCCTCCTTGAAAAATTCATATAGCTCTCCATGGTTTACTCGTCAACTATCCTATCTTAAAAATAAAAAAAACAGACTTTTTAAACGGTTCAAAATTTCTGGCTTGCTGACGGACTGGGCCAAATATAGTTCTGCTAAGGCGGAATTTGTCCAGCACAATTCTGACTGTTATCAAAATTACCTGTCTCGTTGTAAGCGTGATTTCAAAAGTAATCCTAAACTTTTTTATTCTTTCGTCAATTCTAAGCGGAAATCTAATTGCTTCCCTCATTCTCTTTTTCTTAATAATAAGATAGCATCTGATGACAATGATATTTCCAACCTATTTGCTGATTTTTTTCAATCGACTTATACGGAATGCAATGGTGTTATTGATAAAGATTATCCATACCCACTACCTCATCTGAACTCTATCTTCAAACCAGTGATTAATGTATCTGATGTTCTTCAGAGTCTTGATACTCTTAAGCTCTCTTTTTCACCGGGTCCTGACAAAATACCAAGTTGTATACTGAGGAATTGTTCGTCCTATCTAGCTTATCCCTTAACATTAATATTTAATTTGTCGCTAAGTCAAGGAAGATTTCCATACATATGGAAGGAATCGTTTATTGTTCCATTGTTTAAAAAAGGTAACAAGTCCGATATCTCAAATTATCGTGGTATTGCTAAACTCAGTGCAATTCCTAAACTTTTCGAAAAAATTATTACCTGTCAGTTGCAGCATCATTGCCGGTCTATTATTTCACCGTGTCAACATGGCTTCACTAGGCGTCGCTCTACTTCTACAAACCTACTAGAACTTACATCTTTAATTACTAGAGGCTTCCTGACACATCATCAAACGGATGTGATTTATACCGATTTTTCTAAAGCTTTTGATTCTGTGAACCATAAACTTCTTATTTATAAATTGTCCCTTTTAGGGTTTCTCCAAACCTACTTGACTGGATACTTTCCTACCTTTCTAATAGAACTCAAATGGTCTGTTTTAACAATAGAATTTCCAAAATAATTAATGTTACTTCTGGAGTGCCATAGGGTAGCCACCTGGGTCCTTTACTCTTCGGCTTAATGATTAATGATTTACCTAATGTTATAAAATCGTCTACCGTATTAATGTATGCAGATGATGATAAGCTATGTTTGTCCATGTGTTTACCTAGCTCATATAATGACCTTCAATTAGATCTTGACTGTTTGTATACGTGGTGCATGATTAACATGTTAAATTTAAACTATTCTAAATGTAACTTTATGACCTTTTATCGTTGTAATCCATCTCTGTTTTCTTATTCTATTGGAAATAACGCCCTTGAACGAATTTTTTCAGTTCAGGATCTTGGTGTTTTATTTGATCATAAACTTAGTTTTAAAGACCATATATCTACTATATCTAATAAAGCCAGAAGTCTTCTTGCATTTATGAAACGTTGGTCAAGGGAGTTCGATGATCCTTACACAACAAAGCTTTTGTATGTTTCTCTTGTTCGTCCGTCTATGGAATATTGCTCTTGTATATGGTCTCCTCAAATTAGCTGCTACCAAAATATGTTAGAGTCTGTCCAAAAACAATTCCTTCTTTTTGCTCTGAGGGAATTAAACTGGGACCCAGGTAGTCGATTGCCCTCTTATCTTGCGAGGTTGCGCCTGCTCGACTTACCAACCCTCTACCATCGTAGAAAGTGTCATGAAGTTATGTTCTTACACAAACTTATTAATGGTGATGTCGACTCCCCTTTCCTTCTTAGTTCACTTAACTGGAATGTACCCTGTAGAACAGTTCGCCGTTTTCGTCCGTTGGCCCTGCCAATATGTAGATCTAATTATGCCCTGCATGATCCTTTTCGTGTTCTGTGTGACGACTATAATTCACTGTGCCACGTCTTACTGTTTGATACCCCTAATGCTACTAATTATAATAAACTTATGTATTTTCTGTCTTCAAATAATTTGTAAATTCTTTGTGAGCATGTATTTTAAACTGTCTATTGTTTAGTTTAGTTTAGTTTATTTATTAATATTCTTAGATCGTATTTTTTCCATGTCCGCGATTCCGCTTACTTGCCCAAAACGGTTTAGGGCTCCGCGCGTAACAAGCTTCGCTTGGTGTCGTAAGGGCCACTTGTTTGTACTGATCATAGTGCATCAACGTCCAAATATATATAAATCTCCCTCGCACTCCCTTTACCTGAGTAACGGGTATCTGATAGTCGGGGCACCCGACTATAACGTTCTCTCTTGTTTTGGATTTGCGTTGTGGCAACTGACCGGATGCTCGTGTTTATGTTATTGAACTCTAACGTTGTGACAACTGACCGGATGCTCGTGTTTATGTTATTGAACTCTAAGGTCTGACTCCCGACGAAATTTTCACAATGTTGCAATGTTGTTGATTAACAATGTTGCAATATTTCTTGGAAAATTATATAAAATATTACTGTGCTTAACTTGCATGTTTCATGTAGTAGACAACCACAATCGTCAGCAGTGAAATCGCTGTCTTGGTCAACGATCAAAGTGGGTTACCATGCAAGCTGCGCTGTAACTGGTTGGGAATTTACGGGATGCGCGAATTGGGAAACGGTGATTATACCCAGGATCCCATTAATACCGTTCGGTATTATATTAATAAAAACGTGCCAATTTCTCTACCTCAGGGGTGGTGTGGAAATGAGAGTCCTGATAACCGTACTACAAACTAATTTTAAGTGAACGAAGTCCCTTCGGGTAAAGCTAGTAAGTTATAAAATTGAATATTTACTTTTACCGTTTATGTTATAGTATGTTATAGTATATTATTCTAATAACTCTAGCTTAGAAAAAACAAGAAAGGAAGCTAGCTTCGGCCAGCCGAAGCTTATATACCCTTGCAGATAAAATAAATACCTGTATATTAATGCTGATTCGATCGGTGCAGTTCCAGGAATTCCAGATATGTTATGGCCTATTAAATGTTGTTTTTATACCCTTGCAGAGGGTATTATGATTTCAGTCAGAAGTTTGCAACGCAGTGAAGGAGACGTATCCGACCCCATAAAGTATATATATTCTTGATCAGGATCACTAGTCGAGTCGATCTAGCCATGTCCGTCTGTCCGTCCGTCTGTCCGTCTGTCTGTTTCTACGCCAACTAGTCTCTCAGTTTTTAAGCTATCGGGATGAAACTTTCCCAAAAGTCTTCTTACTATTGCAGGTAGTATATAAGTCGGAACCGACCGGATCGGACAACTATATCCTATAGCTCCCATAGGAAGGATCGAAAAACAAACGGTAAAAAAATTCTAGCTTCGGTGTTTTTTGAAGTATTACCTTCTAATCCTGGGAATATTAGTTTTTAATTATTTCTGAATTTCGAATAAAATTTTATCAAAATCAGACGACTATATCATATAGCTGCCATAGGAACGATCGGAAAATTAATGGGAATATAATAGGAAATAAATTATTGCTTCGTTGGTTTTTATTGTATTCTCTTCTACTCTGGGATATGACTCTTTTTAAATATTTCCGAATTTCGATTTTAATTTTATCAAAATCGAATTACTATATCATATAGCTGCCATAGGAACGATCGGAAATAAGAGAAACAATAGGAAATTTGACATTTTTGCGATTTGTAAATTAATAGGAATGATCTGCAAGGGTATATAAGCTTCGGCTGGCCGAAGCTAGCTTCCTTTCTTGTTTTTAAGTTGTCAAAAATCAAAACGCCTACTTCCTACAAAGTTACAATGAACTTTCTTATATATATTTGATTATTCCTCTGGGAGCCTTAAGATATAGAGGTCCGATCCGGCTCGCTCCGACATATGTACTACCTGCAATAGGAAGAAGACTTTTGTTAAAGTTTCATCGCGATAGCTTAAAAATTAAAAGACTAGTTCGCATAGAAACGGACAGACGGACAGACGGACATGGCTAGATTGACTCGGCTATTGGTGCTGATCAAGAATATATATACTTTATGTGGTCGGAAATTATAATACCCTCTGCAAGGATATTAAAATCGATGATATATGCCATATGCTTTTCCGGTAAGGTACATCTCCTTGATTGAGAAAAGGGCACTTACAGTTTTTTGTACTTTTTTTTTTTTAATTTGAGTTCTGATAAACCGATTTCGGCCGTCAAATACTTATTTTACAGGTAATAAAATGCCCTTTAACTTTCTTAGCTTAGAAGCTTCACCTCGTTTTTTTTTTTATAACTTCTACTTAAAGATACATTTGTAAGCCAACTACTAAGACCATCAACTCAAAAATCAACCAACCCAATAGGAATTAGATTTGGACCAGGAAAATACTAGTTGGGGCAGGAAAGTTAGTTAGTTAAAGTTATGTCCATTCCCTTGTAACGAACTGGTCCATTTTCCATAGGCTTGTCATCGGAAACAACTAGTTCACTTGCTACCAGTTTTGCACTAGTTGCTGGTAACCAATTTACTGTTACAGCTGTTAAACCACACTAAACAAAATTTTTAACAAGTAGGAATTTGTACGTCAGTAGCGCCGCCAGGAAGTCGCATAGCATCGTAGAAAAAAACAATCTATGTAAATCCCTCGACGTAGACCCCTAACGAGCAACCGAGCTAAGTTTGAAAAAACTCGTTCAGTATTTTGACGAGCATTTTTGTAGTTAAATATTGGAATTGAACAATGAATTAAAAGTATATTATAACTAATATTAAGTAAAACCTTTTGTTGTACAGCCAGGTACCAAAGCAATGTGAGGCAGATTATTATTATTTACCCACACATATCCAATATATATATACATGAATATTTTTGACTAACGCTTGTTCCACATTTAACCGAACAGTTATAGGGCTCATGATCTTTTTGTAGGTTGTAATGAGTGGTAAAATATAAATTTAAGTAGCGATGATTTAACTTCTCGAAATGGTTATATTAACGGTGATATTTTTGTGTAAAGGCTTTTGATTTTTCTTTGACTTATCGATGAATTTGAATTAAATTTCTAGAATTTCGCGTGTATATCGCTTATGATGAAAACAGAATTAAATGTGTACAACTAAATGAATTTCTTTGATATTAAATGTCTATATGACAAACTAAATAAACCTGAATCTGTCCAACTGCATAATTCCAATGAATTATCGAGGTTGAACCTGAAGTGACGATTATTTTAGGGGTAATGCCAACCAGGTTCTATGCATTACCAAGGTAGAGTGGGTATAGAGGAACGCGTGATCAATTCCAACTAGGATCACGCCCAAAACATCGTGTCTACTTAGCTTCTTCTACCAGCTATACCGATTGGGGATATTTATTTTGATATTTTGTTGTTTAAACTTTTATCAAGTGGTGAGTTGAAAGAGAATACAGGGATAGGAAAAACACCGACCCCAATACCGGCGAGCTGAGCACAGAGCGCAGTATATTGCACTAAACCTCCGATTCCCTCTCCAACCCACGATGTTGCCTGAAACAATTATTATTATACCCGTTTCTCGTAGAGTAAAAGGTTATATTGTATTCGTGCAAAAGTATGTAACAGGGAAAAGGAAGCGTTTCCGACCTAATAAAGTATCACAGTGTAACTTTGAGAAAGGATAACTCCGGTCTGATAAAACATAATGCGATCACTTTCAGATTATGAAAGGTCTTTCAATGTACCATAAACTGCTTCATTACTATTAGAGATTTTTGAGATTTGATTTTAACATTATTTCGGAAAATCGGCATCTGTTACCCCATTGAGCGATGCATCTTTAATTCTGGCGTCAACGGCGCAAACAATCACCCCTGCGCTACAACGTCATCTGGATCATCAATATACCTGGAGTAGGGGCCGCCGCCGAAGCAGAAATAGGTCGATTCAGGGCATTATACGAAGAGTATGAAATGACCTTACTTCGAGAAAACGATGTTCCAATGAGCCTAAATCTATCGCTCCCACCAATCAAGATTCCTGAATTTTATGGCGAATATCTAGATTGGCCCCGGTTCCGCGACTTATTTGTAGAATTAGTCCATAATAAGCCATACTCCGCCAGCCAGAAGCTACACATTCTTCAGAAGCGGTGAAGCAAGGAAAATTTTGACAAATACAGCCTTCTCACAAGCTGGATATGAGGACACCTGGGAAAGACTAAAACTGAGGTACCAAAACAGCAAAATATTAGTGTTTGCTGCAATAGGGAAAATAGTCGATCACATGCCCATCAACAACTACACGATACAGTGCAGAAGACATTAAGCACACTTAAAAACCTCGATATCAGCATGAAATCATGGGATCCAATCCTTGGTCTTCTCATCAGGAGAAAACTAGACCACGAGACCTTAGCTGCACTGGAAAATTCAGCCGATGCACCAACTGAAATTCCAGCCTTAAAGAGTGTACTGACGTTTATTGAGCGCCGCGCCAGCATGTTCGAGACGATAAACGCACAACCTACAACAACACTCCGCAGTCCATCAGTCAACAACGAAGAGAGCTGCAAGATTTGTCAACTAGGGACACATTTCATAAGGGCATGTATTCGTTTTCAAGAAATCTATCCCAAAACGCGGCATCAAGCTATTATTCCAGTAAGAGGATGCACAAACTGCTTGTCTACAGCTCATAAGGTCGAATTCTGTAAATCATCAGCCAATTGTCGAGCCAGCAACGGCATCATACAATGCTACATAAGGAACCGACAAGTAATCCAGTGTGCGACAAAATCAAAAGAATTAACTACGAAAATAAGCGTACCTTCTCATCAACCTTTAAACTACAAGACTTCTGAATTGTTGATGAAAATTATACATTTAACCAAAAACCTTCTAAGCATTGTTACAGGAAGTTCTCATACTGTAAAGGCCATATAATCAATTTTTTTGACGGTACAATTTCATTCCCCACGTCAAAGGGGAGCATCCAGCAGCAAGAAGAAGAGTGAAAGGACGTTACTCAGAAGCTTGAACCTTAACAGCTGACGTAGACATTCCCCGCATTCGTTGATTTGTTAAGGGCAAACCGACATCACGCCTTAATTGAGGGCACCCCTCAATGGGGGAAGAATGTTCATACACAATGTTGCTCAACATAACCAGCACCAACAAATCAAGCAGTATCCAAATTGGTAACAGTACCAGGCGCCCAGTTGCACCCACGGCTGGTAATAAGTTCTGATCAGCATATTCTACAGAGTCAAGACCCGCCAATTTTGCCCATCAAATTGTCTGACCTCAAAAAAATTTATTGCTGACCTCGGAAATAAGAAGAACTATGTAATTCATTATAGGAATTTGCAACAGTGTATACAGAATGGGTTAGTTTAGAAAAATATCTATAGAGGAGTTCAGTTTTTAAAAAAACCTTGGTTAAAGAGTTACATTGATCTAAATCAGGGAATAAAACCAGAACCTGAACCGATAACCGAAATAAACCGATTTCTAAGAGAGAACCGGAACCGGTACCGCGACCAAAATAAAAATTTAATTTCGAACCGATTACCGTATTGCTGGTACCGGTACGGTTTTGGTACTCATTTACTAAATTCGTTAAAAATCCTGAATAAAAAAATTCCCACATGTATGTATCAGCTTCCACTTTCCGCTAATCGACTTCTTCCCGTCCCTTTTTAGCTCATGTAAGAAAATATCTCTGTAGCAGAAACATTATTTGTCTAAACAAGTTGAAAATCTGGCATTTTTGGAGCCATTCTAAGCGTTTTTTTTTTTTGAAGAAGCTAAGAACCCTATTTTTTCTTAGAAATAAAAAAGTTATAAATTTAATTAAAATCTTATTTTGTATAATTTATATCAAAAACTCTAATTAATTTAATTTAATCAAATAAAACTCACATAAATCATTTCAAAGTATTAATTGAAATTTTTTTTAAATGCAAAAAATAAATTCGAAAATTTTTTTAAATTAACGAATAATTCGGTATACGGAAAACCATGAAAGATCCTGAACGCAGAGTCGATGTTAGGCTTGTTGGCACATGGAAATCTACGGATAGCCAAATAGTTGTGCCAAAATATTAATTTCAAGTTCCAATTTACTTAGCACAACTAAATTTAATGATAATTTCTTTGCAATTCAAATGAAAAGATTGTCCGTTCTATTTAATTAACCAATGTACTTAGGATTTGCAGTATTAGACTTATCGAAGTGTAATGTATGATTTTCACTATCAATATATAAAACCAAAGTTACAGGAAAAATTATGTTTAAATTATATGGATACCGATTTATTTATCTATACAATAAAAACCGATGATTTTTATAAAGATATTCGTAATGATCTAATTGCAAAATTTGATACTTCGGATTATTCAGACGAAAAAATTAATTTATATAATTTTATAAGAGTTAACAAAAAAGAAAAGGGTTTTTCAAATATGAGCTTAATGGTAAACTCATGACAGAGATTGTAAGTCTGTGTTCAGAAGTATATACTTATAGAATAGACCTAGTTGAATCTTCATTTAATAAAGCAAAGGGTGTGAGATCACTAAATCTGACTATTGAACATTATAAAAAGGTTTTATTAACCGGGACCCCCTTATATGGTAGTAGAATAATGTTAAGCTCAAAGCACACAAAATAACTACAATTAAAGTTAATAAGAAAATTCTTTTGTGGCAATGATAATAAAAGAAAACGGAAAGTTAATGAAACAGAATTTTTAGAGTTAAGTAATGAAGACCATGGAACGATATCAATTTTTATTCAGAGATAAATCGAAAAAGATATTTTAGAAAATGTTGAATCAGATGATCCAAAATAATTATGTCATCGAATCATTAGATGACCTCAAATTTCAAAAAGAACGTATTGTAAAATAATTATTTTATAAATCACTTGAATTAAATATTTTTGGAAAATATAATTAAAATTCTTGTAAGATTGTAAAAATTACATTTATTGTTTTCACGTTTGTATTAGCTAATACGGACGTGGTCCGTATTTTGAATTTACTTCTGACAAATATTTGATTATAGGAAGTTTGTAATGTATGTTTTTCATTGGAGGAATTGACATTACTTGGACTCATTTTTATGGTTCTATTATTAGACTTATTAGACTTACATATCTATTCACTTACATTTTCCATTGAAACTAAACTCACGCCACATTAATTCTTTAAGACTTATATTAAAACGTTCAACTATAGATGCTTTTAGAGTACTGAAAGTTGAATAATAATTTATCCTATAACTTTTCATTAATAGCTTAAATTCCAAATTAAATAATTTAGTACCATCATCTGTTTGCAGGTTTTTTGGGGTTCCATGACCCGACTTAAATATTTTTTCCATAGCTTGAAGAACATAATTTGCATTTTTCGATTTTTTTGCCTGTATTGTATTAATCTATTCTAGAATAAATTAGTAAATGTTTGGTCAGCGCTGTCTGCCCTTTTATTATACAATTCAATTTTATTTTCCAAATTTGAAATTTTTGTAAGTCGACGATTAATACTTTAAGTTATAAGTTTACTCAAATCTTTGCCCAATTTTCTGATGCTCTCATTCGTATATTGTTTCATTACTGTATCATCATCATCTATTCGCTTAGTTCCATTTTTGATACGTTTATTTTGAGCACTTAGATTACCATCCTCATCGATGAATAGCCCCTCAGTAGACTTAAGGGGTTATATACCTTTTTGAGCGAAAAAATTAAGGGAACTTTGGATTTTTTTTCAGGTGTGTAGCAATTATTTCATGTTTGTACATGTTTTTATCGAAACAACAAGCCTTTGATCTTTAAAAAATATGAATTATCTACAAAGTTATGGCAATTCTCTCGGAACCCTTTTTTTTATAGCGGCTTGCGGTGACCACGATGGAGGTCCAGCACGTCAACTGAAATCAAAAAACCAAACAATTTTTATTAGTATAGTATTATTATATAGTATTGGCCGTCAGGCGTCGGGTACACAGGGGGACCAACGGGGGACTCGTCCCCTGCCGTAACTGTGTGCACCGATGGTAGTGCGACTATACTCTCCCCGTGAGGGCGGCTGGAAGCAGGTCCATAGTCTAGCTATGACTATGGATGCTGACGAATCGTAGTCGGGCGGACCTGGGTAGGTCTTTAAAGTGCCTACCCTCAAGTCAGGCGTGTCAAGCGACCCGTGCCCACTGACTTTCAGGTTTGCAGCTGAGGGGTAAATCCAGCTGTGTTTTAACGGAGCCTTCCCAGAGCCGGGGAACCCTGGGTCGGAAGTGGCCTTGCCGTGGCTTTGGGGCGGAGTCACGGTCGACTTTTTCATAGAGCCCCAAAAACCCTCAGGCCCGCCGCGCTTGCCTGGTCGAGCAACGCGGGCGATTATGTATTGAAAATGAAACCTAACACCGTAGCTTCGGACCTCAGGGGGGAGGTTAAACCCCAAACCGATTCCGCTACCATCGAGGAAGGGCCGCGAACACCCAGCCAGGGTCCTCCGGCTCCGATGGGAACGGAAGGGGCTGCTAAGACCAGCACCCCACTAGACACCAAGAACATCAACCCACACAACAGCGGAACCCAGCCGGGTACCAGCAAGGCAGCCACTGTTACGCATCAGCAGCGCAAGGCCAAGGTCAGTCGGGCTCGTTTTATTCTCGGCAAGATAGCCAAGAATGAGGCAGAGGGCAAGACTGACCAGCGCGATGCGGAGGACAAGACTCGATGCCTTGCGGAGATCGCAGACTTCGAGGAATACATGAGGACGCGCCCGGAGGCCACTGAAACCAACACAAAGAGGGACCGCTTCACGAGGCAAGCGTGAGCGCACCCAAACGGGCAAAGGACGCTCAGGGGAGGCCTTCGAGAAAAGCCAGCACCTACTGAAGGTCAGAGGGCTCATCAACCAACACACACAAGGGATATCATAACCATTGCAAGAATCAACTGGGCGATAAACTCTTTCGATAAATATAAGAGTCCGGGGCCAGACGGCATTTTCCCGGCAATGCTTCAAGCAACACAGGTCAGCATCAGTAGGTGGCTGCAAGCCATTTACACGGCTTGCATCAGACTAACACACATACCGCTTCTATGGAAGGAAGCCAAAGTTGTATTTATACCAAAACCAGGAAGAAGAGGTCATATCCTAGCAAAGGATTACAGGCCGATCAGCCTTACCTCCTTCCTAATGAAAACGCTGGATCGAATGATCGATATTCATATCCGGGAAAACACCGAGAAGCAGCATCTATCGGACGCTCAACATGCGTACCGAAAGGGCAGATCGACAGACACTACACGAAGTAGTCTGCCATATAGAAAAATCGCTACATTTTAACCAATATACGATGGCCACCTTCTTAGATATAGAAGGTGCGTTCAATAATGTAAACGCCGAATCCATACTGAGCTCACTCAACTCGATCGGCATTGAAGGAGATATCAGAGCTTGGATCGGAGTTATGCTCACGAACAGGACGATAACAGCCGAACTGAGTGGCACTTACCTCACACGCTTTGTGAAGAGAGGCACACCTCAGGGCGGGGTTCTATCGCCACTGCTCTGGCTCATCAACATGAACGACATATTGAGAGAACTCAATAGCGGAGGAGTAAAAGTAGTAGCCTACGCAGACGACGTAGTGTTGCTAGTATCAGGACCATTCCCAGATGTCATTAGTAACATAATGACGGGGGCCCTTACCCGACTCAATGAATGGGCAAAAACCTGCGGACTAGGTATAAGCCCGAGTAAAACCGAACTGATGCTCTTCACGCGAAGAACAAAGATCCCAACATACAGCAAACCAAAAATAGATGGAATCGGGGCACTAGTCTGGTGGCCAGCCCTGACAAGGGCATACAATATTACCAAGCTGACAAAAATACAGAGATCAGCTTGCGCAGGAGCTACAGGGGCATTAAGATCATGCCCGGCTGCCGCGTTGAACACTATTCTGGATATAATGCCGATAGAACTTTTCATAAAAAATACTGCAGCGCAGAGTGCGGCCAGACTGAAGGCAAGTAAATGCTGGAAAGGCTACCACACAGGGCACTGCCGTATCTTAGAGGACAGCAACTATCTGGCAAAGAACAAAACGGATTATATGACAGCGGAGATAAGATTTGGGAACGGATTTACGACTACCTTTCCAACGAGGGAAGACTGGGAGAATGACAGAGTAACCGGACAAGATGAGGTATCACTCTACACTGACGGCTCCAAGATGGACTGTGGTGTAGGGGCTGGAATTTTCGCTGAAAGCTAGGGGATAGAATCGAAATTCCACCTCACAGAATCAGCGACAGTTTTTCAGGCTGAGGTACTTGCTATTTTAGAAGCAGCCAAGCTTTCGATTCAGCAATGCCTCAGGAATACCAAGGTAAGGATATACTCTGATAGCCAAGCGGCTATCAAATCTCTCGCAGCAGCAAGAACCAACTCGACATTAGTAGCCGATTGTAAGTCGGCTCTTAACATACTAGCAACAAACAACCATGTACAGATAACATGGGTGCCAGGGCACAATGATATACCAGGAAACGAAAAGGCGGATAAACTTGCACGAATGGGGTCGGCAGACGACTCCTATACAACTAGTCTACCTGAATCCCTAAATACAGTCCAAGCAAGGATTCACGAACACTACAAAACACAAGCTAGTAAAAGTTGGTCGGAAAAGCAGGGTCTCAGGAGATCAAAACTCTGCTGGCCCACCATCAATAGCAAGAGAACTCGAGAGCTAATAACCAAAAGTAAAAGGGATATTAGAAGGATCACGGGACTCATCACAGGCCATTGGGCCATTGGCACGCAAGCCATGAAGATGGGGCTTCCGTACAACGCTAATTGCAGAAGCTGCAAAGAAACAGACACACAGGAGACACCTGAGCACATGATGTGTCATTGCCCAGCACTAAACCATATTAGGGCGAGATACTTCGGGGCGTATCAGCTGGAATCATTGGGAGAAATAGGAAAGCAGAGGATAACTGCAATCCTAGGTTTTCTAAATGACGCAGGCTGGTACTGAAGAGAACGCGGAGACAACAATTTACGAGGGTGTGGATCAAAACGGAGCTCAGCTCTACTTGGAGGTCCTCAGAGAGTATTATTACCAGTTCGTAAACGATTATTTTCAAGAATATTTGCTTTTTTTCTGCATACAGTAACAATTTTTCCAAAAAGTTGATTTTTCGAGTACTAAATTTTTTTTAATAAAATTATTAATTTATTTAATAAATTATTTATTAAAATTTTTTTAATTTATTTAATAAATTATTTATTAAAAATTTTTTATCTGTGAAATCAAAATTGGCGCATAAAAACTGAATCGATCACGAACTCGGCACAATCATTACGAATAATTAAAAAAAAAATGAAGAAGATCGATCAAATAGTTCTTGTGCAATCGTGGTCACGGCGAAGGCACTTTTGGAAAAACACGACTTTGAGATAATCGCATTCAAAGCATCTTGACGCTGTCCGCAGCCGTGACGAACCGCGCATCAAAAAGCTGTTTTCCTATCGAACTATTATTAGGATCTCTATGAAAATTTGAGAAAATGTTCTTTAAAGGATATACTTTAAGATTCAGAAAAAAAAAAATTTTGTCCTAGAAGGTTGTAACCCACACCATTTGACAGATAATTGATCCCTCTTTTTAAATATGTAACCCCATAACCATCAGATTTTTTTTTCAAAACATACACCCCTTCAAAGTTGACAAATTTTTTGCTTTAAAAAAAAACGCAATTTTTAGCCAATTTAGGCCACTTCTAGGTGGAATATCTTTAAAACTAAGTATCACATGGTCCTGATGTTTGGTTTCCCTAATTGGTGTGTTCATTAAGTACAAATTAGGTAAAAACAAATAACAGTTTGATATCCGCATCTCATGGTTATTCGCTATTTGATAAAGGTCAATTTTTTCACTCTTTTTCAACTTTTGATGGAGTTTAAAAAAAAGTAAATAAAACTTAAATAAAATAAAATAAGTTAAAAAGACGTTGTTCCAAATGCTGTTTTTGGGTGCATCCCTGGTAAAATCAAGACCTTTTTTCAGGAAATCAGTTACTGTGTTGATATTTTTAAAGAAATATAAGTTTTATTTTATTTTCTTAAATGTGTGGACTAGAAATTAGTTTGATTTCAACAATAAAAAAAATATGTTTACAAAAATAAAATTTTTTACAAAAATTTTTTTTTTAATTTGTAAAAATTAAAGCGTTGAAAAATAAATAAAACAAAACAAAAACTTTTTAACAACAATTTTTTTTTGTCGGAAAAATTGAGTTTGTTTATAAAGTTTGACTTTGCCGATTTGTAAGTACGCCTCTGCCACGCCCTTTCCATGTCTCAATCATGCATTTTAAAGGTAGATCAATTATCTATCAAATGCCGTTTACATCACTCAATTATCTTTACTGGTTCAAAAGTTATGATTTATTACCAAAAAAAAGTCAAAAGGCGCCACTGTGCGTCGTTTCAAACTTTCTGATCGCTCCTTATCAACAGAAAAATGTCCAAACTTGTCGACAGACATGATGTTTATAAATGTAAAACGTGTATTTACATTTACATCGTATTTATACCTATTAAAATATAATCCTTTCCTCACACAATTCTTTTAATATTGAATCAATTTCATTATTGTGACTGGTATTACAAGCTGCTTTCGATGCCACCAAAATTTCCAATCGTTCAACTAATTCATTTACATTATTCCAATATACATAGTTTGGGTTTGATTTCTGAATACTCATGTAACCTAAACCTGTTTTTGAGCGAAGTGGAGTAGATGTTGTAGGAGTGAAATTGTTGTCTAACAATCGATTACCCTTTATTCGGTTATTAGGATTAAAGCCAACTCTATGTATATTCGTTTCCAATATAATTTTTTATACATTTTCAAATCTTGATCACTATAGTTTTCAGGCTTACTAAGCAAAATAAGAGATTAGAGACCAGGAGTCAGATCACAACTCATTCCACCAGAAAGTTTAATTTTATTATATTTAATTTTTAATTCTTGATCCCTCAATGTTAATGAATTGTTTGCAGTTTTCCTAGCTCCATAGCCATTATCCAATACATTTTCTCTGGTCAAATTAATAATATAAAAATCATAATTATGACTAATAACATTGTCTTCTAGCTCTGTACCCATCCCCATATTGGCATCTCCTGTAAGCAACGGTAAAGGTTCCGTCCCTTCTTCATCACCCTTTTCGTTCTCCTTTTCCTCTTCAGCTACATCTTCCTCTATAATCGTCTGGGAAAAGAAGTCATTATAGAAATCACTATCATTGTTGGACCTTGGTGGATCTATATTTCGATTATACTGGAGTTCTTTCCCATTAGGTGTTAAGTACAAATCATCCATGTCTCTCTCATCATTCCCATATTTTTTTAATTGGCTTTAATTCACGTTTTACTTTTGTACTATCCTCTACATTAGATAACTTTGGTTTTTTATTTTCCCTAACAAGTTAATGTAAAGGTTAGGTTTAAAAGTTTCCTCCAATTGTATATATCGAATTTTCTCTTTAATGCAGATCTAGCTTTGGTTCACTGAGACAGAATATTCATTGTATTAATTTTACAATACTTTATAGGCGAAGAAATGTAAATTTGATGAAATTTGTGTAGTTACTCATCAGTTAAACTAATTCTGTTTAGGGAACATCATAATCTATACTATTTATATGCCATCCTCCTCCCCAATAAATAGATTTAATATATATTATATCCATCGGATTTAAAAAGTATTTATTTTATTTAACAAAATTAAATCAAGTATACAATATTAAATCTAATAAATTTTATGAGTATTAGCTAGCGAGGCCTTCGACTCGAAACGTGTGTTATTACATTATATGATCAATTTAGCTTGTTTCACGAATTGGTTAATGTTTAGTATATTCTCTTGGGAGGGGATTTTTAAAAGGTCTGATACTCGCTGTGTGCCAAAAATGGCAGATCTAATGCTCTGTAATCGGCTGCAGGTGTCCAGGAGGTGATCCACGGTAAGATCATTACCGCACAGTTGGCATGTTGTCCGCGACGTTCCCAACAGTATGTGTTGGTGAGTGGATTGAGTGTGTCCGATGCGTAGCCGGATGAATGTCCCGCAAGACCTTCTTCCGGTATTGGGAGGAGGGTTGAACTGGTTACAAGTTGGGTTTATTGTTTGATATCTGTGCACAAAGAGTGCCCAATCGGAGATTTTCTTTTCTTCAAGGTAGGTCGAGCTGTTTGATGTAGCTGGCGCAACGTCTAAGTGTGGATATACATTTGTAATTCCGTTTTTGTTTGAAGATGATAGCGAAGTCCTTAGTGAGTAGGCGGTTTGATGAGGTGTATAGCTTTGGGATGAGCATCATCGTAGTTTGTTCTATGCGAGATTGAATACTCGGTAGACCGGACTCTGCCAATGAGCATGGTACTGGAGAGGTGGGGAATGCATGAATGGCGTGGCGCACTGCCCAGTGGTAGGGCGCTTGAATTCCTTTTAGGTGCGATTTGGCACACCAACCGAAGATTGGCAGGCCATAGTCTATTTTTGGGAGCATTAGAGCGCGCGTAATGTCTAATAGAGTCTTAGTGTGTATACAAGTGTAATTTGATGATAGGAATTTAATAATATTAAATCTAGTTTCAAGTTGTTACCGCATTTCTTTAATGTGTGTCCTAATAACTGACATGACTTACACTTCATAGGGTTTGGAAAATATTCCGTAACTCTAACTGTGTGCCAGGAGATGTCTAATTTTCTAAAAGTCTAAAAGTCACAAGAATTTTGCCAAATGGTTTGGGAGTGCCGTCGATCATTTTTGTGAATTTATAAACGCTGTGAACATTCTGAGACTTTAGCTCTTCAACAATTTCGTTTTCTGGGATGTTAATTAATCAGGGTGCGTAAATGGTGCCTTTAACAAAGTTAAGAGAGTTGTGAAGTTTGCACTCGATATCGCATAGCCCAGGTAAGCAGGTAGTTTTGGTGAATTTATTACCAACTTCTTTGGAATTGACCAGCATGAGAAGATTTCCATCGCGGAGAGTTGAGATCGATGTGATGTATTTAAGAGCTCTGTGGACTGCAAAGCAGGAAAAATCTGATATGTTTTTTTCTGAGTTCTTGGATGATACAACTATAAACCTAGGGTTTTTAAGCTGCGGTTCAGGAAGTTCGGGAAATTCGATTGGAAGTTTTTGAAATTGTCTTTTTTTTTGGCTTTGGGGCTAGCGCTAAGACTGGCAAAGCGGTTATCCCCTAAATTAGGTGGCCCAGAGGTCATGGTTAGAAAGTAAATTTGTTACAAGAGTTGGGTATTTTATTTACACGTGCGCGTTGAGAAAAAAACGGTATTGGCGATAAGCCGGGCGATGAGACGTCCGCACTCGAAGAGAGATAGTCGGTGAGAGTTAAAAAGTATATTTATTGTATTGGGTTGGCAAGAAAGTCATGTCGTTTTTTTAAATATTTTCAAAGATGATTTATTTATATCAGGACTTATAATAAATCAATTATGTATTGGCCGTTTTGTTCGACCACTAATGACCATCTCTCGGGCAGCTGCATAATTCCGCGCTCGAAGAACTTTTGGTCTTTTCCAGCAAAGAATCGAGACAAGTGGTTTTCGACAGCCAAACAAAGAGTTTTGAAGAGAGCGAAACAAATGGTAATCTGAAGGTGCTAAGTCCGGACTATAAGGTGGATGTGGTAGCACTTCCCAATATAGCTCCGTTAATTTTTGCCGAGTGACCAAAGATGTGTGGGGCCTAGTGTTGTCATGGTGAAAGACTATACCCTTGCGATTAGCTAGTGCCGGCTCCTTTTCTTTAATTTTTTCCGCCAAATTGGATAGCTGGCGACAGTACACATCTGAATTGATGGTTTCATTCCGTCCCAGCAGCTCAAAGTGCACTACACCCTTCCAATTCCACCAAACAGACAGCATAACTTTCCTCTGATGGATATCGGCCTTTGATGTGGCTTGGGCTGGCTCATCTTTCTTGCTCCATGATCTTTTTCGTTGGACATTATTGTAAACAACCCACATTTCGTCGCCAGTAATGATCCGCTTCAAAAAAGGATCGGTTTTAATCCGTTGCAGCAGAGAATGGCAGATATTGATACGCTTAGTTAGGTTAATTTCCTTTAAGTTATGCGGAACCCAAACATCGAGCTTGTTTACGTAGCCAAGTTTCTTCAAATGGTTTTCAACCGTTGTATGCGACACACTGAGCTTCTCTGACATCTCCCGCGTTGAATAACGCCGGTTTTCATATAGCAAAGCCTGAATTTGTTCGTCAAAAACGGCCGATGGTCGACCAGAACGTGGGGCGTCCTTAACTCCAAAATCTCCAAGCCTGAATTTGGCAAACCAGCGCTGACATTGGCGATCACTCATGACATCTTTACCATACACTTCGCACAATTTTTCGCGAGCTTCGACCGCTTTTTTTCCTTTTCGGAAATAAAAAAGAAAATATGCCGAAAATGCTCACTTTGATCCTCCATGTTTAATTTGCTATAGCTTCCACAAATGTTATCGGATAATTACCAAATTTTCATCGATAGTACCATAGACAATAAGCTTTAAAACGATACTAAACAGTGTGACCCTGGTGCTCGATCAGTCGTAAATAAATTAGATTAAAAACGATTACTAAAAAAAACGACATGACTTTCTTGCCCACCCAATAATATTCTTTAAAAAAAGTTCAAATTTTTATTAGCTTATTTCTAAATACAAGTTGTCGTTACTTTAACGAATATTAAATTTTCCATCAATCATTTAATTTATAATATCACCCTGAAGAGAGTTGTACCTTTCCGGCATGTGGAAGATGTAGTCAATCCCATCCCATGACTAAGACTGCTTTTTGGTGTCTTGACACGTGACGAGGCTTTATCAATCAATATTGAATCTGCACTGTCTTGTTTTGAGATTATGAAAAATCGTGCTTTTTCCAAGCTTCACCTAATGGATTTATTCCTTGATCACCGCGTTCCAAGCGGTTCTGTAACTTAGTAACCGGTCCACAAAAATTATATCCCGGAATATGAGCTTCAATCGGTAATGTATTGAATTATTCACAAGACCACCACCGTGTTTACAATTAAAGATACGACTGAAGCGATTATAAAAACGTTTCCCCATTTTATTGATGTTTAATCTTTAAAGATTTCTCATTGAATGAAGTAGATTTGTTTGAAAGATGCGTTTAATAAACTAAAAACAACAAATTGTAGTTAGAAATATTAATGATGAAAACGAGAAAAATTTACTGCCACGACATAGTTTTCTCTTACCGAATAAAATTAGGGCTCTAATTGTTGGACCTTCGAATTGCGGTAAAACTAATATTATTCTAAGTTTAATCGAGAGTCCCCATAGAATAAAATTCGATAATGTTTATATATTTTCAAAAAGTTTATATCAACTTAAATATGAGTACTTGGAGAAATTCATAAAACCGATTAAAGGAATGGAATAAAATACATTCTCCCATAATGATGGTGTACTCGACCCCAGTGAAGCCAAAAACAATTCCATTATGATATTCGATGATGTAGGTGGTGAAAAAAGGATAACAAATAATCTTATTTTTGGTATGGGTGGACATAAAAATTTCGATTCTTTTTATTTATGTCAAACTTATACTCATAATCCGAAACATTTAATTCGCGGCATTTAAATATGCGGCATATATATCGGGATCATATTAACACTGATATGAATTATGAAACATTTGTAAAAATCTGTCAAAAATGTTTGGAGGATAAGCACGGATTCTTATTAATTAGCAAGGACAACGATATGGATAACGGAAGGTGCAGGAAAGGATTTGATCAATTTGTTATGAATTGAGAACAATATAAAGCTGGACTAAGTACTTGTACTCCCACAGTTTATCAAAAGATTTCATTATTTCTAGATCACTTACATTATCTTTGAATGGAAATAGTTCCATTATAAATACGAACATTTTTCCATGTATCGAATTAAATAGTTGATATGAGTGTGATATGTATAATTCGATTCCAAATATTAATGAAAAGAATAATCTCTTTCACATCGGAAACAATGTTATTACGATTCCTACTGGATCATACGAGTTGAATGATATCACAAATTTCATTTACGATAAACTAAAAGACTATGGCCTTGAAAAACTTTTAAAATTGAAAGTAATAATAATACACTTAAAATGGAAATAACTACAATGCGAGAGTCAGTTCACTTTAATAAGGAAATATCGGTTGGACAATTCTTTGGTTTTCATCAAAGAGTACTAGAACTACATCCTACAAAAATATATAGATCCGATCAGACTGTGAACATATTAAAAATTAATACAATTCGTTTGGAACGCAATATACTCAGCGGCTCATATGTACATGAGTTTGGTATTAATGTTCCGCCTGGGTATAAAATGACAGTGACACCAAATATCCTAATTTATTCACCAATCAAATGTGATAAATACGCACACTATCTATACGCATAGTTGATCAAATCGGTGATTTGGTGAATTTACGTGGTGCAAACGTTTCGATTCGCATGCATATAAGAATAATAGAATGATTATTTATAATAAAAGATCTGGCTTATACCCTCAGTAGAGCATTACTAATTGTAAAGCTATAGAAAGAGGATCAACAGTAAAAAGAAGAAGCTCACTTTCTTTAAAAAATAAACTATTTTTAAAGTCGTTAGAATTGAGGCTTCGTGTAAAAGGACGAAAGGAAAACAACGAACGAAATTTTATATGTTCGAGAAAAGGTTTACTTAGATGAGTGTTCACGCCAAAAGGGCGTTTAATTTCGGGAGGCAGTGTCGAGCGGCAGTTTTCTCCAGATGTCCACATCTCGCTCGCTCGCACTGCCCTTCGCTCTCCCTCTCCAACTCTCCCGCAACTCTACGCTCCGCTCTGGAGCCGCTAAGCTAAGCTTCATGTAATCAGTTCTATTTTCAAGTGTCCAATAAACACACGCACGTCGCGCAATAACCCCGAAGTTTTTTCTACCCGTGTTTTTGGACATTATTTCTGCGCGGATCATCGCGCATTTCTTCCTGGGATTTTCAGCTTCTTCAATCAAGCCACCCCCGCTCCAACAATAAGATTATTTCGAAAAAAGAGTTTCATACTTATTCATCGGATAATCAAACATTTAAGCCAAACGATGAAATTCGAATTACCATGCAAACTCAAGACTTGTACGTGCTTCCTCACGAAAGCTACCTTAACTTTGAAGGTATTATTAGATAAGATACACCGAATGAATCTACAAATGAACATGTTGCCACTTTTTTTAAAAATAATTGTATGGCTGACTTTTTTGATGAAATTAAGTACGAAATAAATGGATGTGAGATTGACAATACACGATTTGGTAGTCAACCATAAAAAAAGTTATATCTCTGGATTATCTTCAAACTCAAAGTCTGTTAAACTCTGGATGGAGCAGTGGAGACGAATTTTCTATGGGACCTCACTTTAACATTTCTGTTCCATTAAAAAATTTTGTGGGATTTGCTGAGGACTACAAAAAGGTTTTGTTAAATTGTAAAAATTAACTAATGTTGATGCTTACTAAAAATCTTAGTGACATGTTTGAAGAAAGTAGAAATGAGCAAACTTTTAAGCTGGAAATGACGAATATAACCTGGAAAATTCACTATGTAACTCCGAGAGTTTTTGCAAAAATTAAGGTGTACGATATTTTTAAAAGTGGTGTAAACCTACAAATAGTTTTCCGTAGTTGGGATTCATATGTTAACCCCTCATTGGGACATGGAACTCAACACAGCTGGACTGAGTAATTATTTGCCAATCGCAATAATTGGATTTACACTAGATGGAGAACATATTTCCATAAAGTTCACATAAATTCTGAGTCATATCCATATGATAATCTAAATGTCGATTAAGTAAGAATCAGTATGCTCATATATACGAGATTTATACATGATTTCCAGTTAGTTACTATAACCGTGAATTACAAACATTTTGGACACCAAATGAATTTAAATTGAAATCAAAACGAATCAGTGAAAACTGGTCCTATTGATGTGAGAATTTCAACAGAACTGAGGACACCAAGTCATGAAAATACCCAAGCTTATTGTCTCCTCATACATGATCGTTTAGTTGAATATAACTGATGGTGAATAGATCACGCTAAATGGTTTGTAAGACCACTTCCGAATTGGGTTGATCGAATAATAGTCAATTATTTCACAATAAGAATGAACGCTTTTATTTCATGTCGACAGCTCGTGGTCAGAAAAACAAGAGAGATCGAGAAATCGTGAGACCAGACCATCTCAAGAAAGAATATCTTACATGAAATAAAATATACCAAATTATTGTGATTAGTTATGAGGTTCCTCAACATCCCGGCCCACCCTGAAACTAAGTTTCTGAATTAGGCAGAATGGCAATTTTAGAAATGGGTCTAACAGGTTCTCCTGATGAAGTTCGCAGCTTTACGGCGCGTACCAGTCCGTCCTTGCCTGGATAGACTTCAATTACGCCAAGTCCAAGCGGCGGGGGGTGTATTTGAATCCTTGATGATCGGCATATTGTTACGTCGGCATATTAGTGCCCCAGTCCTAAGAAAGGCTTGGGCCGAGGAAGTTGCGTCCTGAGCAGGCGCGCTGGCTGCCGGCTAAGCTCGCCGTATTTGGGGTGGTTTCTTTGGAAGCCACTTCCTCTCCAACATAATGAGAATAAATTTATCGTGCCTGAAAAATGGATAGAATTCGTAAAGTCCGTTGGTCTTCTGTCTGCACTGCCCCACAAGCTCAGCTGTAGCTTGATCGTAACACGATCGGGCTGTGTTTCGGCCACATTCCCTCCCCTTCACACATTCGTGTGCCAAATGGATCGTCGCGGGCCGCGCAATACGATCCCCTAATGTCGCGGTCGTCAGTCAAAAGTTATGTCATTGTTCTTGACCCCTTCTTCCATGTTTACCAGCTCCCCCCCTTTAATGGGTTTCTACCAAGACATTATGAGGTTCGATTCACATTATAATTTTATTGTAAAAAGGTTTTGTGTATGTGTGCATGAAGGTTGACAAAAATATATAATAGGTGTAAGTGTGTTGATGATAGTCCCTTCCGAAATCAATACTGCATCTCTGAGAGGCCGTTGGTTTCGACAAGGGCACCTTCTAGCCGGGAGTGGATTATTCTTTCGAGAATTTTACCCACCGTATCTAGCATGCAGAGTGGCCTATATGAAGAAGGCTCCTCCGCCGGCTTGTCCCCCTTTGGTATGAGTACCAGCCGCTGTTGTTTCCAGCGACTAGGGAACACACCTTCTGTTAGGCATGCGTTATACATGTCAACATACTCCTTTGTGTTTGCCTTTATGGCAATTTTAAGGACTTTATTCGGGATGCCATCTGGTCCCGGTGCCTTGTCGTCCAGTATTGTCTTCAATACCCGGAGGACTTCTTCGGCACTTGTGAGCTTTATGCTCGCAGTGTTCACGATCTGTGAGGTTCGCGCCATACTCTCTTGCTCTGGGAATAGTGTTTCCACTATCCTTTTTAGGGCGACTGGGCATGTCGGCGATGGCCTACTAAATACCCGAAGCCGTTTTGTGACGAGTTTATATGCGAAGCCCCATGGGTTGGAGTCTATTTCTTCGCCTATATTATTAAAGCACCTGCGTTTGCTTTCTTTTATGGTTTTTTCCAGGGCTCGTCTTTTTTCCCTGAAAACTATTTGAAGTGAATCAAATTCGGGCCTTCCTCTTGAGCGTTGGTATGCGCGTCTTGCCCTGTGGCAGTCTTTCCTGGCTTCCGCAATGGATTGGTTCCACCAGTATGCAGGTCTTCTTCCTGATGGGTTTTTTCCCTTTCTCTGCATAGATGCATCACAGGCTAGCTTGGTGTAGTCTGCGATGTGGTTTGCCCGTTCTTCAGCTGAGCCGCTAGTGGAGAGGTCCTCGAAAAACATCTGTACCATTTCCACGTCTAGCGTTTCTATTTTGTACCCTGACACGGTCTTTGGAACCCGTGGTGGGCCATTTCTGGACTTTATCGTGCAGATTATTGCTGCATGGTCACTACCCATGTAGGTGTCACTAACCTCCCAGCTGGAGCCCGAGGCCAATCCAGCGCTCACAAATGTGAGGTCAATGATGGAACTGGTGCCGGCTCTAGAAAAAGTCGGTTTCGTTCCAGAGTTCAGCAGCACTAGGTCAAGTGCGGCGAAACTCGCAAGTAGCGCCTTTCCCCTCGGATTTGTTCGGGTAGAGCCCCAATCGGTAGCCCAGGCGTTAAAGTCCCCGGCTATTACGGCTGGGCGATTTTCCCGGGCCTCTTCTGCAATCTCTTCGAGCACAGATATTGGCTGGGGAAGGCTATGGCTTGGCGGCAGGTAACAGCTATAGAACGCTGTACCATTCACATGGGCCCTAGCGAAGCAATTTCCGCTTTTTTTCCTGCTAATCTGAAGCTTCGGATTTCCGCAGCTCCATATTGCCGATTTTTTGCTACTATCTGCTAGCCATTCTCCGGAATTTTTATTCCTGTATTGCTCGCTTATGAGTGCAATGTCTACGTTTTCCTCGATGACATTTTGCTCCTGCAACAATTGGGCAACCTCGCAGTGGTTTAGGTTTATTTGAAGGAACTTCATTTACCCCTAAGCCCTTGCATAGCCCTCCTGAAGTAAGGGCATTTCCCACTCATTGTTGGGTGGTCGCAATCCTTCTCCTTCTTGCGTTTGCAGAGTATGCAGCAGGCCTTTGCCTTGCAGCCTCTGGCTTGGTGCTCCTTTGCGCCGCAGTTGTAGCAGCATTTTGAGCAGTCCTCTTGGATCCTGCAGTTCCCTGCTATATGGCCAAACTCCATACACTTAAAACACCTTTTAGGTTTTATCTTTGGGCGGATTCTACACGAAGTCCAACCCAGCCTGATTTTTCCCTTCTCTATGAGCCGTCTCCCTATGTCGGGCATGACTCTAAGTGTGGCGGTTTGCGTGCCACCGTATGCCGCCCTTAGACTCATCACCGCGGATTCCGGCAGCTCCACATCGAACTGTGATTTAACCGCACATAGAATGTCCGTTTTCTCGGTGATCTCGTCTATATCCTTTACCTCGACCAGCATTGTCTCAGTCAGCGCTCTGACATCAACATTGCTGCCCAGGACCGCCTTCATTGTGGTCTGAAGCTCCGCGGTTTTTGGGTCAGATACCTTGTTTAGAAGGATTAGTAATTCCCCCTTAGCTGTGCGCCTGACAGCCTGTACGGCTTGTCCTAGCTCTTTCAGCTGCGGTTCAGCCTTAACCTTTTTAAGGATGTCCGCATACGACCCTCCAGAGGAGGTGGCGTCATTGCGAGGCGGTCGCATCCTTGGCTTCCTTATCTTCTGTTTAACCTGTTGCCATTCTTCAGGCTTCTTCCCAGGTTTTTTGGGCTTGCTGGTGCTCTCTGTCCCAGCGTGTTTCCCATTTTTAGCACTTTGGCTGGCATTGCTGTCCGGTGCCTTGTGCATCGCCTTTTTTGCCGGTACAGCTAGCGTTTTCCCAGTTTCTTGGCCCCTGGGTCGCTTACAATTTCCGCTCGCGAGCACTTCTGCTGTTTTTTTGGCTGTCTCCTTAGCCTTTTCCTGTTCCTCGATTATGCCCTGCACAGCCGACAGGACTTCCCGCTGGAGATAGTCGATTTCGTCGACAATATCCCTCATGGGGTTTGTTATGGAGCGCTTTCCGTCCATTAGCTTCTTCAGCTCCCTGGCCTTCGATCCCAGACCAGACAGCTGTTTTAGCACATCCCCTGCTCTTCGTCAGCAGCTTTTGGGGTGCTTTTTCCTCCTACTGGGGGTGTGCCAGGCTGCTTGCCACCGCACTCCACCCTTTTTTCTGGCGATCTCGCCATCGCGTTGCTTTTTTTAAACGGGTCAGCTCCCATGTTGGCCCAGTCAGGTAGACTGGACAACGGCGTGTGAAAGCCGTCGGCATTAGGCGGCGGCGCCAGGCCTTTGTTTGCCGGCGTGCCTCCACTATCGTTTGGCACAACTCCTAGGCTGGCGCCAGAATGTTGTGCCCCCGATCCCCTGCCCGACATTTTCCCGCCTGGGGGATTCAGTGCGGGTGCACTGGTTTTTCGGGGAGGTTGGACCTTTTTCCCGCAGTATCCTGCTGATATTCAATCGGACACAATTTAAAAAATAAAATAAAAAATAAAATTTAAAATAAAGAATAAATCTTAATATTAAAAAATAAATATATTTAAATTTTTTAAAAGTACCGCCCAAATTTAAAAGAACCGGCCAGTATTTCCCTACGTGCAACGGCACGCACTTACGTGCTTGGCCTGCACCCTGTCCGAAGCTCGCTGCTATGGCACCCGCAGCCCCTTTCGCACACTACGATCAGCTGATCGCGCAAGCGCTTTCCACCACTGAACGTGTGTTTTGCGAAAATAAAAGCGCGAGTGAAAAATTTAGCAACAACTATACAAACAACGAGTGGAAAATATAAGAGGCAGAGACACCTCCCCTCCCTCACCAATGACCGGGCCCTGCCTGGCCGCCAAACCTGTTGGGGATACAATTCCCAGATGTCGCCCACGGCCTCCTGGCCACCAGAAGATTTCCAGGTACGTGTGCTGGTTCTCCTAGCCGGATGGCCGGCTGCGCTGTTTGGTTTGTGCTGAAAACTAGAGGAATTAGACGGAGCGATTTTAAAACGCGACCGCACTCTCTGCTTTCACAACTCTGTCTCCAGAAGGGTGTGCATATGCTCAAATGTGAGGATGGAATTCCCGATGACACGACGCAGATGAAGCTTTACGGAGCGAACAGCTGATTCCTATTTTCCGCCCCAGTGGGGTGCGTGCGGTGGTATAAAACTCCATTTGATACCCTCGCTGGCCAACGCTTGGGTTACTTGAGTGTTATGCTGCTGTGACAGGATGAGCTTATACATATCGTCTAACACCTTCTTAGCTCCCACAAAGTTGCGACCGTGGTCGCTGAAGATGTGGGTACACTTGCCTCGACGGGAGATAAAACGACGAAGTGCAGCGAGAAATGTCTCCGTGCTGAGATCTGTAGCCAACTCCAAATTAATTGCGGAGGTCACTAGGCAGACAAATCGGCATATGTATCCCTTTTCCTTTCGTGGGTTCCGTCCCTTGTGCACTTTGAGCAGAAGCGGTCCGGCATAGTCGCACCCAGTATTTTCAAATGGTTATGCTTGACGTACCCGAACAGCTGGCAAGTCCGCCATGTACTGATCAGTTGTTTTGTGGCGTTGGCGAAAACATTTGTGACAAGCATGTGTAAGCTTGCGAATCATGTTGCGTGCGCCAACTATCCAATATTGTTGGCGAACGATGACGAGAAGTGCAGTCACACTAGGATGAAGATGTATCCTGTGCTCGTGTTCCAAAATAAGCAGAGAAATGCGATGATTTTTCGGCAGAATAATTGGATGCTTGACTTCCTCCGGTAGTAGCGAGTTTGAGAGGCGCCCACCTACACGAAGCAGGCCGTTCTCGCAAACCATGGGTGAAAGTGTTCGAAGTGTTGACGAATTTGCAACAGCTTTTCCCCTTTGAAACAGGTGTAGATCGGATGAGAAGCCTTCTTGAGCGTGCCTTAGACAATAAATGCGGGCCTCGCTGATTTCCTCAAACGTGAGTGTGAGGCTTGACGGAATCCGTTTCTTTATTCTGCTTCGATTCATAAAGCATATGAAAGCACTGCATAAGCAGAGCAGCGAATCAGCTTGGTCCAGGAAGAAACTCGAAGCGATAGACACTCAATCGGGGACGCTTCAGGTTTAGATTCAATACGGCTGCACAGTGAAGAGGATTTCAGCCCATCCATTATGGACGTGTCCAAAATTGTGTTGGGATTGTTGCTACTATGCAGCTTTAAAGCAAGCAGATCGTTGAGGTGTAGCCAATGTGGACCCTTCCACCACAGCTCATAGCTCATGAGATTGGCTGCTAGCATTCCCCTCGATGCGCAATCGGCAGGGTTATCCTTTGAGCCAACGTGATGCCATGCGCTGCGTGGTATGACATCCAGGATCTCCGAAGTACGGTTGGCGATAAAGGTTTTCAGCTTTGATGGGGTGTGCGACAGCCACGAAAGGACAATCGTGGAATCGCACCAAGCATGCACAATTATGTCCTTGTGATGTAAGCCTTCTTTAACAGCTCGGAGAAGGTGAGTGAGCAATAGCGCTCCACAGAGTTCCAGCCTAGGAAGACTTTGTTGCTTTAGTGGCGCAACGCGTGTTTTAGCTGCCATAAGTGACACCAAGCAGGTGCCGTCTGCGTTGCTTACACGGCTGTATACGACAGCGGCATATGCCTTTATAGACGCGTCTGAAAATCCATGCAATTCGATTTTTCCCGATTCGTTGTGTACATAACGTGGAATCCTTAGGTTTGTTATGTAGTTGATATCGTCGCGACAGGTCTGCCACCACTCAGCCAGCTTCGGTGGGAGTTGTGAATCCCAGTCCAGTTCAAGTAGCCAAAGATCTTGGAAAAGGATTTTGAACTGTACTACCACAGGCGCCAGAATACCTAGAGGATCAAAAATTCGTGAGACATCTGATAATACTTGCCGTTTAGTAGCTTCTGGCTCCGTAGAAAGTGAGGCTTTGTAGGACAGGACGTCGTCTTGGGGATTCCACTGCATTCCTAAAACCTTAACCGCACTGGTTATTGGGAGCTCGTCTTGTCTGGTGGGGCTGAGGCGGCTGCTGTTGGACATCCATTTGCCAAGCTCAAGCTTGGCCTTGGACATCAGTTGGATGAGTTCGTCGCGGCGGCTAAGTAATTCGTCTTCAGTTTCTGCGCCAGTGAGGACATCGTCTACGTAAAAGTCCTCAAGCACAATTTTTGATGCTGTGGGAAACTCATCCTGGTGGTCTCGCGCTAGTTATTCCAGTACTCTGACAGCAAGAAACGGTGCACAGCTTGTTCCATAGGTAACTGTGCAGAGTTGAAAGTGTTGAAGAGGATCATTCGGAGCATCTCTCCATACGATCCGTTGAAAGTTGCGGTGCTTAGGGGCAACCCAGATCTGGCGAAACATTTTGACTATGTCCACCGAAAACACAAACTTGTGCATTCGAAAGCGAAGGCATACGTGAAAAAGGTTACGTTGAATGCTGGGCCCAATGTGCAAGGCGTCATTAAGAGCGTGGCCGTTTACGTCTTCAAATGACCCGTCAAATACCACGCGCAGCTTCTTTCCTAGAACTGGGTGGTGTGGCATTTAAAACGTTTTGGCTTATGTATTGCATTCTTCTGGGGCCAGCTTACGCATATGACCTAGGCTTAGATATTCGTTCATAAATTTTGAATATTGCTTGCGTAGCTCCATATCACGCTGTAGGCGACGTTCCACAGCATAGAAGCGCGAGACAGCGCCCTGTAGGCTGTCTCCAAACTCTTGGCATTCGTGTTTGAAAGGCAATTCAACGATGTATTTGCCGTCTGGATCTCTGGAATGTGTGGTCAGAAAGTGCTGCTCCACCTTTTCGTGCGAAGGTTCTTGTTGTGTGTGGTCAGTGTTATCCTCGATCTCCCAAAAGCGTTGAAGAGAGGCGTTTATGTCAACAGTAGTCATGAGCGTGTTGGCGGTTAATGGATGCGGCATTGCAACGAAAGTGATTATCCATCCAAAGATCGAGCTGATGGCAATAATATTTCCATCGGCGTCATATTTTTTATCACCTGACAGAACGGACCAAATTTGTTCATTTCCCAGTAAAATGTCTACAGGTGAAGATGTGTTAAACGATGTATCGGCTAACTGGAGTCCATCGTAGATCCTTAAAGCTGTTTCGTCAATGTCGTCCCGTTGAAGTGATGATGTGATTTTGCCCAGCACATGGGCTGCGACATCAATCGTATGCAGTGACACCATTGATTTAATATGGAGCGTTGCCAATCCTCTAGTAGTTTCGGCCTTGACGGAAGATATTCCGGAAACTAGTATTCTTGAGGGTGAACGTGCGAGCCCAAGTGCGTGGACGCATCGTTTAGAAACGTATGATAGCTCAGAACCGCTATCCAATAGCACACGGCAAATTGTGTAAGAACCTTTAGTGTTTTGGACATACACCAAAGCTGTGGGCAATGTGCTTCTTTTGAGTCCCGATGACTGTGTTAAAGTTGAGCTACATCCAGAAGTTTGAGGACTGGCCTGTGCCGTGTCCGCAGAAGCAATTGTCATGGAATCCATGTTTTCAGGATGTACAAGAGAATGATGACGACCATTGCAGTGCTTGCACGAATGTTTCGATTTACATTGTGAAGATCGGTGGCCAGGGCATAGGCAATTGAAGCAAAGCGACTTTCCTTTCACAAAGGAGCGCCGATGTTCGGTGTTCAGATTTTGAAATTGAGAGCATCTATACAGCTGACGGTCAGCAGAGCCACACTTACCACAATTGCCACTGTTCACTGCAATAAGTGCGCGCTTCGTTTTGGCAGGCTTGTCTGTGTGGCTGCCAGGATCGAGTTTGATTGCCGATGTAGCTTGGCTTAATTCAAAATCCTCGCAACGATCATCAAGGAATTTAAACAAATCTGTAACGGTTGGCGTCGCAGCGCCTCTGGTGTCCTCTATCCACTTCCTTCTAGAGTCAGGATCAATTTTAGCCAGTACAAGATGAATCACCCAGCAGTCACGACTGGTCTCCCCAACAGCATCTAGCCCACGAATGATTTCATTGGCGCCATAAGTAAGTTTGCGTAGATTAGATACCTCGCCGTTGGGGGCAGCAGCCAGTTCCAGTTCCAAGTTCCAGTGTCCAGTACGGAGTTCACGATATGCCTTGGGCGGTCATAGCGTTCATTGAGGCGTTCCCATGCTGAATCATAGGCTGATTCCGTGATGGACATATGACTGAGAAGATTGGCTGCTTCACCAACTATGAAAGACTTAAGGTAGTGAAACTTTTGAATCTTTCCCAGGTGAGTCTTGTTGTGGACGGTGCTCTCGTAAATGTCCTTAAAGGCTGGCCATTCCTTATAATCTCCACCAAAAGGTTTTATGTGGATTTTCGGCAACGGGTTTTCAGTTAAAGAAACTGCAGCAGGCGGCGGCGTGGCCAAGGTAGATGCTCCGTTCAGAAAGTCGCTGAAAGAATTCACTTTGCTGTTGCAGCAATGTGGCCATGTTGGGATCCGCTTGAGGTATGGCTCTTGGCTGAAGGTCGCTCTTTAACGACGCGAATAAGGTAAGCGCGAGCAGGTACTTCTCCTCATACGCTTGGAAGTCTTCGGTAGGATCCTCGAAACCCTCAACATTATCGTACAAGTGCATTTCGCCAACTATGAAAGACTTAAGGTAGTGAAACTTTTGAATCTTTCCCAGGTGAGTCTTGTTGTGGACGGTGCTCTCGTAAATGTCCTTAAAGGCTGGCCATTCCTTGTAGTCTCCACCAAAAGGTTTTATGTGGATTTTCGGCAACGGGTTTTCAGTTAAAGAAACTGCAGCAGGCGGCGGCGTGGCCAAGGTAGATGCTCCGTTCTCAGAAAGTCGCTGAAAGAATTCACTTTGCTGTTGCAGCAATGTGGCCATGTTGGGATCCGCTTGAGGTATGGCTCTTGGCTGAAGGTCGCTCTTTAACGACGCGAATAAGGTAAGCGCGAGCAGGTACTTCTCCTCATACGCTTGGAAGTCTTCGGTAGGATCCTCGAAACCCTCAACATTATCGTACAAGTGCATTTCGTCGGTGATCTCCTCAAGGCTCTTGAATGCTTGATTTAGCCGTGCCAGCATGGCATCGACTCCGGAGTAAGTGCTCTGTGGAGGTGGATTCTCGATGTAATTGACCAAGCGAGTTACGGTAGCCTTTAGCCGACCACGTGCTTGGGTAAGACGTTTAAGCGTCTGTTGCTCCATGGTGTGCAGATTCAATTATAAAGATGCGGAAGTAATCCGGCTCTCGAAGGACCAGACAATGATGGTGAATAGATCACGCTAAATGGTTTGTAAGACCACTTCCGAATTGGGTTGATCGAATAATAGTCAATTATTTCACAATAAGAATGAACGTTTTTATTTCATGTCGACAGCTCGTGGCCAGAAAAACAAGAGAGAGCGAGAAATCGTGAGACCAGACCATCTCAAGAAAGAATATCTTACATGCTTTAAAATATACCAAATTATTGTGATTAGCTATGAGGTTCCTCAACAATAATCCTTTAAACGGACAAGTACAACGAGTTGTTTAACATTAGGAAAATGTTGAAAGATATCGTTTCAGTTGATGTGCAAGGCTTCTTTGATAGTAATAATAATTTCATTCTAAAGGAAATAGGAATAGTATTTGAACCAGATCCTAACTTGAATAATAGTTTTGTAATAGAACCACCGTATGATTTCACTTTACTAAATACAAAATCTCGAAAGACTACAATTTGGTTAACCAATAAACATCATAAACTTTTTTGGAACAATTAAGAAAATAGTTTTTCTCAAACTCGAAAGTATCTAAGGTCAATTATAAACGGAAAACAAATTATTTGTGAAGGTGTGGAAAAGAAACGATTTCTTCAGAACTTTTTTGTAAATCGTCAGCTCATTAATATTGAGGAAATATATTGTCCGTCCCTAAACAAGTTTAAGGGAAACCGGTTTCTATATTGTGAAACACATATTAAGGGCGGGGT
This sequence comes from Drosophila lutescens, assembly GCA_037075285.1. Classification (NCBI taxonomy): domain Eukaryota; kingdom Metazoa; phylum Arthropoda; class Insecta; order Diptera; family Drosophilidae; genus Drosophila; species Drosophila lutescens. The sequence continues at coordinate 73,250 of JBAMCF010000948.1, read as the reverse complement.
TTGTGCTCTAAACAATGCACACATGTAAAACATAGTTCACGATATCAATAGCTGTCATCGGCCAGGTCAGCTGTGCTTCGGTATCGACGGGGTGGCCAGATCGGACGGAGATAAGAAAGACAGGGGCAAGAAAAGTGGAAGTAAAGACAGAGAGTTGAACTACAGAAGTGATCACATCGGGAGAATATAGCTAAGAGTACGAGAAGTTCCAGTTGAACTCAAGTCGTCAAGAGTCAAGAGTCAACTACCATTGATTTATCATTATTCCATACAAATATCTTATGTACTATTAAATAAACCAGGCCCAGGGCCTTACATTTGGGGGTTCGATCCGGTCAACTCGTTGGACACGCCGATTACAAGCTGATCAGCTAAATCGAAAAGTTCTAGAATTGAGGCGTCACAACGTCGTCAGAAAGCAGTGAATACGAAAGTATGAGTAAAGAGGAAATAGAAAAATGAAGACAGAGAATTGGTGCTTTAACACGATTGCAAAAAAATCGCAACGAGTCAGACGAGCGAGAAGTAAAAATTGAGCAAAGAGAAAAGGAACACCGAAATATAAATCTATCCGAAATGAATAACGAAAATCTTGAGAAAATAATTCAGCTTCTTACGCTGAAAAGGCCGTCAGCCGTCGGGTACACAGGGGGACCAACGGGGGACTGTAACTGTGTGCACCGATGGTAGTGCGACTATACTCTTCCCGTGAGGGCGGCTGGAAGCAGGTCCATAGTCTAGCTATGACCATGGATGCTGACGAATCGTAGTCGGGCGGACCTGGGTAGGTCTTTAAAGTGCCTACCCTCAAGTCAGGCGTGTCAAGCGACCCGTGCCCACTGACTTTCAGGATCGCAGCTGAGGGCTAAATCCAGCTGTGATTGAACGGAGCCTTCCCAGGGCAACCCTGGGTCGGAAGTGGCCTTGCCGTGGCTTTGGGGTGGAGTCACGGTGGACTTTTTTTATAGAGCCCCAACAACCCTAAGACAATCCGCGCTTGCCTGGTCGAGCACCGCGGGCTATTATGTACTGAAAATGAAACCCAACACGGTAGCTTCGGACCTCACGGGGGAGGTTAAGACCGACCTCCTTTGTGAAGAAGGCCAAGAAGTTCAGCGACGTAGCCAGAGACAGCCTCGCGATGGCACTGGTGGACGACCTGCACGACGACGGACGCCTGCTGTCGGAGAAGTGGGAGGAGATCGAGGTCAATGTGGCCGACATGATAGCTGAAAGGCTATCAGCCGTGCCAAATGGTCCGATCCCCTCCTTTGACTCGTCGGACATGGTCAGGAGCACCGGGTGATCAAGTGCGATAACGCATTCTCAAGGTCCTTTCTGGCGGAATGCAAAGCCAAGATTGGAAATGCATGGGACGGCTATAGTATTAGGCTCGTCCACGCCAGGGAGATTCCAAGGAGGCCGCGGGCTCGCATTTGGTTGCCAAAAGAGCAGACTGACCAAGGAAAGGTGCTGTCGCTGCTGAGGGCTCAGAACCCAGAAGTGCACACAGAGGTCTGGACGAGCCAGCCATAAACCAGCACTGGCTGCCGCAGCTTGAGAAGGCCGACTACACCATCCGGTACGGCCTACGGAAGGCCAAGATCAAGGTCTTCCTGGCAGAGCCGGATGATGTTCTCGAGAAGGTCGATGACACCAACAAGCTATTGGATGACCTGGTCATCGACGACAAGACCCCAGACGTAACACCCAACACCGATGCCTAAAGTCGTGCAGATTTACCTGAAGCACAGCACGCATGTTTCAGCCCATCTTGCAGTTCTTCTCAGTGAGAGGAACATTGACATAGGCATCGTTCAAAAACCATGGACTCGAGACGGACCAATCTTGGGTTTAACACAACAAGTATATACACTCTTTATATACTAACTCGACAGGTAGGCCGGGAGCAGGTATTATTATAAAGAATAACTATAACGCACTTCTATGCTCCAATCTAAGTACACCGGATCTAGCAGTTGCCAGTTTCGTGGTGGCGGATGGGACATCAATGGTGAAAGCCTCATCCCACATGGCCCATGATGAACCGGCTCCACCTGAGCTAGTCATCAAGCTGCTGCAATGGGCGGAAGACACTAAGACGACCCTGGTGCTCGGATGCGACGCTAACGCGAGGCACACACTATGGGGAAGCTCGGAAACTAACGAAAGGGGTGAGTCTCTTTTTGATAATATTATTTGCCGCAACATCACCATAGAGCTAACACACCCACCTTTATATTCCCAAGCACTAGGGAATTTCAGGGATGGGTAGAGGCGTTAGACCTCACTTTACACAGAATATAGTAAATATAAGGTTGACAAGTGGATAGTGTCAATACAAAATTCCTTTTCAGATCACAGGTACATTTTCTTCGAAATTTCGATTCCGATTAGCAAACCGGAACCGAAACATAACCCCCGTAGAACAAACTGGGACAAATTCGGTAAGATTGTCTACTCGAAAGTTAGTAACAGAAGAATACGGGTACAAACCTCTACGACGACCCTGGACAAGAAAGTAGAGGACCTAACAAACATTCTAAACAATGCGTATAAGGAAACATGCAAGGATTCATACTCTAAAAAACAACACCCTTTAAGGTGGACCAAAGGGCTATGCTCTCTGAGAAAGAGGGCAAGAAAAGCCTATAACTCCAGCTGTGTACCAAGGAATGGGAGCCATACAATGAAGCACAAAAAGCATACAAAAAAGCGATATACGCAGCCAAGAAAGACTCTTGGAGGACTCACTCGAAGGTATAAAATAGAGCTCTGCACGAGTATACTCCAAATGCCCTTTGACTTAAATTTCAGAAAAACAGTTCGAGTAAATCAGCTCACAGAAATTTTCGGATCAAGTAGCTCAGTTCAAAAATGTCTACGTTGAGCTGTTTGTTTGATCTAAAAAAAGCAAGTATAGTAGATCATAGATCAAGTTTAGTAGATCAAGTATCCGAACATATCTAAAAAATGTTATGTAGGAACAGGACTGAAAAATGTTATATAAGAACAGAGATAAAAAATGTTATGAAGGAACAGATCTGAAAAATGAAATTCGGGGAATATTTTACTATTTATCTTTTTCTGTATGTACACATCAAAACCATAAACCAAAACCATTATCTTCTTTAAAATAATTTTATCTTCTCTCGCATATTCGTTACATTGAGTCATACTATACTTTTGCTTTTTCGCGAATTCTTCAGCTAAAAAAAATGCAACATATGTATTGTTGAAGATTGGTCGTTGGGAAAGAATTTGAAAAGTTATCCTCGATGGACCGCGATATCTTAAGAATTGGCAAGGCATTGTTGGGTTCGGTAGTTTCTTGTAACCGAAATTACAAGGATCTTAAGATCCATTGAGGATCATATTTTCGCGATTTATGACTATCATGTCTATCCTTAAAGAATATTACACTATCTTCATCTAAAGAGTTAACATTAAAGGAAAAACGATATATTTGTTCTCTTATTATAAATTAATGATTTTGAAATATTAAATAGGAACTTTTCAAGCTGTTCGAGCTGTCCGAATAATCTGAGCTGTTTGAACTGAACTGTTTTAAAGGTATCCGTTAGGAACATGAGCTTGTTTGGAGCTATTACTTGCTTACTCGATAATCCCATGAGCTATGACTCGAAAGTCACAAACAAACAAACAAGCTCTAGCTCAGAGCTGTTTACAAGTTTACTCGTGCAGGGCTCTAGTATAAAAGACTCGGCTAGACTCAGCAAGGTCCTTGCCAAAGAGTATAACAGCCCAACTCTATTACACAAACAAGACGGATCAGCGACTACAACAGTGGAAGAATCCATAGAGACACTGGTGGATACACACTTTCCAGGCAACCTTCGAGAAAAGCCAGCACCTACTGAAGGTCAGAGGGCTCATCAACCAACACACACAAAGGATATTATAACCATTGAAAGAATGAAAAGGGCGATAAACTCTTTCGATAAATATAAGAGTCCGGGGCCAGACGGCATTTTCCCGGCAATGCTTCAAGCAACACAGGTCAGCATCAGTAGGTGGCTCCAAGCCATTTACAAGGCTTGCATCAGACTTACACACATACAGCTTCTATGGAAAGAAGCCAAAGTTGCATTTATACCAAAACCAGGAAGAAGAGGTCATATCCTAGCAAATGATTACAGGCCGATGTTACCTTCCTTACCTCCTTCCTAATGAAAACGCTGGAACGAATGATCGATATTCATATCCGGGAAAACACCGAAAAGCAGCATCTATCGGACGCTCAGCATGCGTACCGAAAGGGCAGATCGACAGAAGCGGCACTACACGAAGTACATTTAACCAATATACGATGGCCACCTTCTTAGATATAGAAGTTGCGTTCAATAATGTAAACGCCGAATCCATACTGAGCTTACTCAACTCGATCGGCATTGAAGGAGTCATCAGAGCTTGGATCGAAGTTATGTTCACGAGCAGGACGATAACAGCCGAACTGAGTGGCACTTACCTCACACGCTTTGTGAAGAGAGGCACACCTCAGGGCGGGTTTCTATCGCCACTGCTCTGGCTTATTAACATGAACGACATATTGAGAGAACTCAATAGCGGAGGAGTAAAAGTAGTAGCCTACGCAGACGACGTAGTGTTGCTAGTATCAGGACCATTCCCAGATGTCATTAGTAACATAATGACGGGGGCCCTTACCCGACTCAATGAATGGGCAAAAACCTGCGGACTAGGTATAAGCCCGAGTAAAACCGAACTGATGCTCTTCACGCGAAGAACAAAGATCCCAACATACAGCAAACCAAAAATAGATGGAATCGGGGCACTAGTCTGGTGGCCAGCCCTGACAAGGGCATACAATATTACCAAGCTGACAAAAATACAGAGATCAGCTTGCGCAGGAGCTACAGGGGCATTAAGATCATGCCCGGCTGCCGCGTTGAACACTATTCTGGATATAATGCCGATAGAACTTTTCATAAAAAATACTGCAGCGCAGAGTGCGGCCAGACTAAAGGCAAGTAAATGCTGGAAAGGCTACCACACAGGGCACTGCCGTATCTTAGAGGACAGCAACTATCTGGCAAAGAACAAAACGGATTATATGACAGCGGAGATAAGATTTGGGAACGGATTTACGACTACCTTTCCAACGAGGGAAGACTGGGAGAATGACAGAGTAACCGGACAAGATGAGGTATCACTCTACACTGACGGCTCCAAGATGGACTGTGGTGTAGGGGCTGGAATTTTCGCTGAAAGCTAGGGGATAGAATCGAAATTCCACCTCACAGAATCAGCGACAGTTTTTCAGGCTGAGGTACTTGCTATTTTAGAAGCAGCCAAGCTTTCGATTCAGCAATGCCTCAGGAATACCAAGGTAGCCAAGCGGCTATCAAATCTCTCGCAGCAGCAAGAACCAACTCGACATTAGTAGCCGATTGTAAGTCGGCTCTTAACATACTAGCAACAAACAACCATGTACAGATAACATGGGTGCCAGGGCACAATGATATACCAGGAAACGAAAAGGCGGATAAACTTGCACGAATGGGGTCGGCAGACGACTCCTATACAACTAGTCTACCTGAATCCCTAAATACAGTCCAAGCAAGGATTCACGAACACTACAAAACACAAGCTAGTAAAAGTTGGTCGGAAAAGCAGGGTCTCAGGAGATCAAAACTCTGCTGGCCCACCATCAATAGCAAGAGAACTCGAGAGCTAATAACCAAAAGTAAAAGGGATATTAGAAGGATCACGGGACTTGTTAAGAAATGCTCTTTATTATTATAATTTTCATTTAAATTAAGTCAAGATGAATTCAAATACTTGTACCCTTTATCATTTAATGTTTAATTTGAAACGATTACTTTGAAACGATTACTGTGTAATCGATCACATACGGTTATAAGCTCACGATAGGCTCGATAGAGTTGCCACTTTTGTACTTTCAGCCGAAACGATTGGTACGTACTCTCAGCATAAAAACGAATTTGTGTTCTAATTTAAGCCTTTAAAAACCAGATAATAAAACGCTTGACGCTTGACGCTTCACGCTTGACGCTTCACGCTTCACGCTTCACGCTTCACGCTTCACGCTTCACGCTTCGCCTTAAACGAATAAAGCCATCGTTTCGTACGACGCACGCCGCTCGTCGCACGCACGTACTGCAATTGTCAAGCAGAAAATAATTTGCGTTTTTATTATGTCTTGATCGGCCGCCACAGAGGTCAACAGGACTCATCACAGGCCATTGGGCCATTGGCACGCAAGCCATAAAGATGGGGCTTCCGTACAACGCTAATTGCAGAAGCTGCAAAGAAACAGACACACAGGAGACACCTGAGCACATGATGTGTCATTGCCCAGCACTAAACCATATTAGGGCGAGATACTTTGGGGCGTATCAGCTGGAATCATTGGGAGAAATAGGAAAGCAGAGGATAACTGCAATCCTAGGTTTTCTAAATGACGCAGGCTGGTACTGAAGAGAACGCGGAGACAACAATTTACGAGGGTGTGGATCAAAACGGAGCTCAGCTCTACTTGGAGGTCCTCAGAGAGTATTATTACCAGTTCGTAAACGATTATTTTCAAGAATATTTGCTTTTTTTCTGCATACAGTAACAATTTTTCCAAAAAGTTGATTTTTCGAGTACTAAATTTTTTTTAATAAAATTATTAATTTATTTAATAAATTATTTATTAAAAATTTTTTAATTTATTTAATAAATTATTTATTAAAAATTTTTTATCTGTGAAATCAAAATTGGCGCATAAAAACTGAATCGATCACGAACTCGGCACAATCATTACGAATAATTAAAAAAAAAATGAAGAAGATCGATCAAATAGTTCTTGTGCAATCGTGGTCACGGCGAAGGCACTTTTGGAAAAACACGACTTTGAGATAATCGCATTCAAAGCATCTTGACGCTGTCCGCAGCCGTGACGAACCGCGCATCAAAAAGCTGTTTTCCTATCGAACTATTATTCGGATCTCTATGAAAATTTGAGAAAATGTTCTTTAAAGGATATACTTTAAGATTCAGCAAAAAAATTTTCGATTTTGTCCTAGAAGGTTGTAACCCACACCATTCGACAGATAATTGATCCCTCTTTTTAAATATGTAACCCCATAACCATCAGATTTTTTTTTCAAAACATACACCCCTTCAAAGTTGACAAATTTTTTGCTTTAAAAAAAAACGCAATTTTTAGCCAATTTAGGCCACTACTAGGTGGAATATCTTTAAAACTAAGTATCACATGGTCCTGATGTTTGGTTTCCCTAATTGGTGTGTTCATTAAGTACAAATTAGGTAAAAACAAATAACAGTTTGATATCCGCATCTCATGGTTATTCGCTATTTGATAAAGGTCAATTTTTTCACTCTTTTTCAACTTTTGATGGAGTTTAAAAAAAAGTAAATAAAACTTAAATAAAATAAAATAAGTTAAAAAGACGTTGTTCCAAATGCTGTTTTTGGGTGCATCCCTGGTAAAATCAAGACCTTTTTTCAGGAAATCAGTTACTGTGTTGATATTTTTAAAGAAATATAAGTTTTATTTTATTTTCTTAAATGTGTGGACTAGAAATTAGTTTGATTTCAACAATAAAAAAAATATGTTTACAAAAATAAAATTTTTTACAAAAATTTTTTTTTTTAATTTGTAAAAATTAAAGCGTTGAAAAATAAATAAAACAAAACAAAAACTTTTTAACAACAATTTTTTTTTGTCGGAAAAATTGAGTTTGTTTATTAAGTTTGACTTTGCCGATTTGTAAGTACGCCTCTGCCACGCCCTTTCCATGTCTCAATCATGCATTTTAAAGGTAGATCAATTATCTATCAAATGCCGTTTACATCACTCAATTATCTTTACTGGTTCAAAAGTTATGATTTATTACCAAAAAAAAGTCAAAAGGCGCCACTGTGCGTCGTTTCAAACTTTCTGATCGCTCCTTATCAACAGAAAAATGTCCAAACTTGTCGACAGACATGATGTTTATAAATGTAAAACGTGTATTTACATTTACATCGTATTTATACTTATTAAAATATAATCCTTTCCTCACACAATTCTTTTAATATTGAATCAATTTCATTATTGTGACTGGTATTACAAGCTGCTTTCGATGCCACCAAAATTTCCAATCGTTCAACTAATTCATTTACATTATTCCAATATACATAGTTTGGGTTTGATTTCTGAATACTCATGTAACCTAAACCTGTTTTTGAGCGAAGTGGAGTAGATGTTGTAGGAGTGAAATTGTTGTCTAACAATCGATTACCCTTTATTCGGTTATTAGGATTAAAGCCAACTCTATGTATATTCGTTTCCAATATAATTTTTTATACATTTTCAAATCTTGATCACTATAGTTTTCAGGCTTACTAAGCAAAATAAGAGATTAGAGACCAGGAGTCAGATCACAACTCATTCCACCAGAAAGTTTAATTTTATTATATTTAATTTTTAATTCTTGATCCCTCAATGTTAATGAATTGTTTGCAGTTTTCCTAGCTCCATAGCCATTATCCAATACATTTTCTCTGGTCAAATTAATAATATAAAAATCATAATTATGACTAATAACATTGTCTTCTAGCTCTGTACCCATCCCCATATTGGCATCTCCTGTAAGCAACGGTAAAGGTTCCGTCCCTTCTTCATCACCCTTTTCGTTCTCCTTTTCCTCTTCAGCTACATCTTCCTCTATAATCGTCTGGGAAAAGAAGTCATTATAGAAATCACTATCATTGTTGGACCTTGGTGGATCTATATTTCGATTATACTGGAGTTCTTTCCCATTAGGTGTTAAGTACAAATCATCCATGTCTCTCTCATCATTCCCATATTTTTTTTAATTGGCTTTAATTCACGTTTTACTTTTGTACTATCCTCTACATTAGATAACTTTGGTTTTTTATTTTCCCTAACAAGTTAATGTAAAGGTTAGGTTTAAAAGTTTCCTCCAATTGTATATATCGAATTTTCTCTTTAATGCAGATCTAGCTTTGGTTCACTGAGACAGAATATTCATTGTATTAATTTTACAATACTTTATAGGCGAAGAAATGTAAATTTGATGAAATTTGTGTAGTTACTCATCAGTTAAACTAATTCTGTTTAGGGAACATCATAATCTATACTATTTATATGCCATCCTCCTCCCCAATAAATAGATTTAATATATATTATATCCATCGGATTTAAAAAGTATTTATTTTATTTAACAAAATTAAATCAAGTATACAATATTAAATCTAATAAATTTTATGAGTATTAGCTAGCGAGGCCTTCGACTCGAAACGTGTGTTATTACATTATATGATCAATTTAGCTTGTTTCACGAATTGGTTAATGTTTAGTATATTCTCTTGGGAGGGGATTTTTAAAAGGTCTGATACTCGCTGTGTGCCAAAAATGGCAGATCTAATGCTCTGTAATCGGCTGCAGGTGTCCAGGAGGTGATCCACGGTAAGATCATTACCGCACAGTTGGCATGTTGTCCGCGACGTTCCCAACAGTATGTGTTGGTGAGTGGATTGAGTGTGTCCGATGCGTAGCCGGATGAATGTCCCGCAAGACCTTCTTCCGGTATTGGGAGGAGGGTTGAACTGGTTACAAGTTGGGTTTATTGTTTGATATCTGTGCACAAAGAGTGCCCAATCGGAGATTTTCTTTTCTTCAAGGTAGGTCGAGCTGTTTGATGTAGCTGGCGCAACGTCTAAGTGTGGATATACATTTGTAATTCCGTTTTTGTTTGAAGATGATAGCGAAGTCCTTAGTGAGTAGACGGTTTGATGAGGTGTATAGCTTTGGGATGAGCATCATCGCTAAATTTTAACCAATATATAATGGCCACCTTCTTAGATATAGAAGGCAACTCGATCGGCACTGAAGGAGACACCAGAGCTTGGATCGGAGTTATGCTCACGAGCAGGACGATAACAGTGGCACTTACATCACACGCTTTGTGAAGAGAGGCACACCCCAGGGCGGGGTTCTATCGCCACTGCTCTGGCTTATTAACATGAACGTCATATTGAGAGAGCTCAATAGCGGAGGAGTTAAAGTAGTAGCCTACGCATACGACGTAGTGCTGCTAGTATCAGGACCATTCCCAGATGTTATTAGTAACATAATGACGGGGGCCCTTACCCGACTCAATGAATGGGCAAAAAAATGCGGACTAGGTATAAACCCGAGTAAAACCGAACTAATGCTCTTCACGCGAAGATATTAGTAGGATCACGGCACTCATCACAGGCCATTGGCACGCAAGCCATGAAGATGGGCCTTCCATACAACGCTAATTGCAGAAGCTGCAAAGAAACAGACACACAGGAGACACCTGATCACATGATGTGTCATTGCCCAGCACTAAGCCACATCAGGGCGAGATACTTCGGGGCGTATCAGCTGGAATCACTGGGAGAAATAGGAAAGCAGAGAATAACTGCAATCCTAGGTTTTTTAAATGACGCAGGCTGGTACTGAAGAGAACGCGGACACAACAATTTATGAGGGTGTGGATCAAAACGGAGCTCAGCTCTACTTGGAGGTCCTCAGAGAGGACCTCACCACTTCTACCTACCTACCTACGCTGAAAATTAATGCAGACGAAATTTCGGAAGGAGATCGAAATAGGCCAACAATTTTGAACAAAATGACGCGTATGGACTAAGTGATCAGCAAAAATATGTACAAGCACGAGGAAAGATGGTAAAGCTGGCCAAGCTGTTCCTGGAATCGGAAGTCATTAACTCGTTCTCTCATCTAAAAAATGTGCTAATGGGAGAGTTCAAGTGCACAATGCGAAGCGCCGATCTACATGCCAAACTAGCAGAAAGAAAGAAGAAGAACGACGAAAGTTTTCAGGAGTATATATTAATAATGAAAAATTTAGCTTCACAGGGCTCAATTGACGGAGAGTCCCTCATTTCGAACATTGTGGATGGCTTGGATATACCAAGTGAATTGGCATTGAACATGTTTGGACTACTTGCTAGAGGAAATGGCCAAATTGAACGCGTAAACACAATAATAACTTGGATGGTCGCTACAGTACAAAAATCCATCAACTCGCACGTCCACTGCTCCACGAAGAAGACGCCGTTCCAACTGCTGTTTGGTGTACAAATGCATAACAAAGTTTGCGATAGTGTGTTGGCTGTACTGGAACAAGAAATGATCAATGATTTTGATATGGAAAGGAACCAATTACGTCAGGAGGCGAAAATTCAAATTTAAGAAGCCCAAAAGAATTACAAAAGAAATTACGACAAGAATCGAGTTATGGGAAAAGTTTAAGTCCTCTATTTTCGCACATTTGAAAGTTTATATATCACAGAAATATTCAGTAAAATATGAAATTGGCGAAACCCGGCTCATTCGAGAAATCTCTAAAGATCTCTCAGAATCAGGTTAAATTTATGGTGTACTAAAAATATTTATTAAAAATGCAAAAAAATAAAAATTAGTTAAAATTTAAAAGAAAATAATGGCATTTCCAGTTTTTTGGTACATTAAAGATTGTTATTTTAATTTTTTTTTTAAATGAAGAAAAAGTAAAATTTGGATAGTCTTGATGAAATGTGAATCAAAGCGGAACTTTGAGAAAGAATAACTCCGGTCTGATAAACCATAATGCGATTTCAGTTTCAGATTATGAAAGGTCTTTCAATATACCATAAACTGTCATCATTACTTTTAGAGCTTTTTGAGATTTGATTTTAACATTAATTCGCCAAATCGGCATCTGTTACCCCATTGTGCAGTGGTTGGGCCTGTATGGGAGCCGCGGCCAAAAATACTACTAATTGTTATATCGTTACGAAATTTTTTCCGAAATTCTAAAAAAATACTTTAATAATAGCAAAAAAAATAATAAAAACAGGCAACGCGACGCCACCCCGTGTACATTTATGACTCTCTTTCCCAATGCACAGAAAGAAATGTTCTATGTGATATGAAGATCAGCTTTATCATTTCTAACATTTAACAAGAGAGAACGGTATAGTCGGGTTGGTGTCCCGACTATCTAATACCCGTCACTCAGCTAAAGGGAGTGCGAACGCTGTACTCGGGCTTGTGTCCCGACTTTCTTATAATCGTAACTCGGCTAAAGGGAGTGCGAGGGAAATAGATATATAAACAATTTTGATTGCGTATAACTTTTTAATGAATGCACACTGGTCCCAATTCCCAATATTTTTGCATAAACTAAGCTACAGACTCGAAACTTGGCACACTATATAGTTATTATATATGCAAAGTCTGGACAAAATTTGGTGCCCCATAGAAACCAATGCACCCTGGCACAACAATTTACAAAATATCCATGAAAATTGGGCCAATATATCCAATAAATTTTAAATATATATAAAACTAGCTATACCAGGAGCGACTTCGTTCGCTTAAAATTAGTTTGGAGTACGGTTGTCAGGACTTTATGTTTTCTTATTAGCGCGTTTTTTTAAAACCTTTGTGTAAAACCCTTTTTAGAAGATCCTTCAGGAGCGAGAATCAGAAGGCTACTGGCAGAGCTATATAATAAATGAATTTGATCTATGTAAAAGTATTGAATTTGTATACATTCTATCAGTTACAATACTATCAATGCAATTTTAATTTGCGTACAAATGTACACTTGTTTGTAAATTGTTTCAAATTTGTTGTTTTGAATGAAACGAAAACCTTTGTACACACACGAAAAGATTGGCATCTCATACAAAAATAGCGAAGTAACTTATTATTTTCCGATTCCACATTTGATTGATAATTATTCATTTTAAGCTCGACAATTTTTGCATTGGCTGAAAGGAAATTAATGATTTTATTTGTATTTAAGCACATTATCTACTTTCAAGTAGAAACATACACACAAATTGTGTGTATGCATGTATTGTACATGTATTGTAAATATAAGCAAATCAAAACATATCCAAATATGCAAATGTACACACGTATTTGATCAAAAGTTCGAATCTTAATATTAATTATTAACTTGGAAACATTTTGTCTTTGCTTACAGAATTTGTAGTAATTTTTTATTTTCTTCCTTGGTGGAAATAAAATAAGGCTCTTACTTCTGCTACAAAATGGAAAATATTTTTTTAAAAATAAAACCTAAGCATTTGATCCACAGGACTGACTATTGATCGAAAATCATATTGATCGGAACAGCAGCTTAAGTTTTTAAAATCCAAAACAAATTTTAACTTAAATTGCCCCATTCCACACAGCACTACCCCTCCCCCTCGTCCGTTTCCTTGGGTGTTGCTCTCTCGGCCGTCGCTCTCTTGGCATCCGCTCTCTGGGTTTCGCTCTCTCGTCACGCTCCCACAAAATGCAACGCAATAACTTAGAAAATCTAAATAAATTCGTTAAAAATACTTAAAAAAATGTTAAAAACTTGAAAAATAAAACTTAAGCATTTGGGCCATAGAATAACTAATGATCCAAAAATCATCTTGATCGGAGCAGCGGTTTAGATTTTTAAAATCGAAAAGTTAATTTTAAATGTAGCCCCCAAATTATGGGGGATATCGAAATTTCTTTTAGATTTCTAATTAGGCCTTTTCAAGACCTAAAATTCTGCAAAATCAAAATTTCGAAATTCCAACCACTTTAGAAGTTAAGCTTAAGTACATATAATTCTTTTTTGCTCTAAATGTGGATGTTGGAGCTGTTTGGGGCCACTGGGGGGACATGTCGGATCTTAGTGGGCGCCTACTACCCCAATGAAATACTGTGCAAAAATTTGGGCTGTGGTCGTATCCCCTTAAAAATCGGTCTTTCATTTTATAATCTTTAGAGATAACTTTGGTAAACATCCCCTCAATCCCCTCCCGCCCTACCAATCTTCAACTTCCAAAATAAATAATGCATCTTGAACAATTATAACATATTTACTTAATTAATTTTCAATCACTTTCAACATCTAAATCAAAGGAAAAGGCATCGGTACATTCAAATGTATCCAAGTCATCTTCATCATGGTTATCTGTAGTAGGATAGCTTAACCGTGGCCGTCCTCCACTATTGGCGGATTCTTTAATATAGTCTGATGGCTGAAATTTAGCTTGAAAACGTAATTCAAGAAAACTTTCTTTCTGCGCCTTTTACCTTGGAACTATCCGAGAGCATTTTTTTATTCCAGCATCAACATAAGCAACAAAGTTCTTAACTCTCTTTTTCAAAGGATCCTCTATGTTTTGCTTTAAGTTCCCAATTCGATGTTGCAACACAAAGTTGTAAAGGCTTTCGGTTTCGCGTCCATGTGCCAGCCAATACTCTAGCATTTCTGCATAACTTAGGTCTATGTTGTCTAGCAAAAAGTTTGTTTTTGTAAAATGGAGCAAAAACGAGCAAGAAAGGTTAATGTCATCGTATTGTTAATACATTTAAGGACAAAACTGCGTTATTAGTTTTTATAATCCGGCACAATCCAACCTACTTTTATTCCACGAAACACGCAAAATGCAAGGCTAAAATTGTTAAATATACAACTTTACGAAAGCACATATACACAAAAACACATCACATTAAACAAATATTGCATTAAAAACTTATGTTTTACATACCTCCACTAATATTTTCCATTTTACTTCGTTTTAAAATGTTAAGTTGAACTTTAGCAATCTTTCTTTAAAATGTGCTATTATTTAGCGTGCCAAAAAGTCCATGTGTCTGGTCAACGAACAGCTGACTTTCAGGGCCACCAAATTTATCAGGGCTGCAATTTCAGTAACGAAATTGCGATTTTTAAATGCAACGTACATTATTCTAAGGAGATAAAATGATTTTTTTTTCCTAACTTAAAAAAAAATGGGTTTTTGCAAAAATATTGGGCATTGGGTCCAGTGTGGAATGTTCCGATTTGAAAAATGTCTTCTGTATCACTATGGACGGCAGTCCATGTAGTGACGAAGCGCACCAGGAGAGTGTGCGAAGGCGACTACTATTATATAGCCGCAAAATTGAAAATCTGCTGTTATAGTCCGATCGTAATACACCAATCGAAAGGTATTGCAAAAACTTAAAGGATTGCATACCAAGACTTTAAGAAAATCAATTGGCTTGGGAGAGAGAGCGGTGAAAGTGAAAAAGTGCAAATTTCGAAATTTGGAGCTGTTGGGGCCGGTGGGGATAAATGCCCCCTCGTAATGTTTTAGTTGTGTTCTTATTGAAAATACCCGTCGAATGAGGGGTCATACGATAAAATCCGACGCTCCGTTCAAAAGTTATAGCCAAAATAAGATTTTCTTCTTCTTCCCAAAATGAAAATTTAATTCTGTTTGTCAGTTTGTCCACTTGTCCACTTGTCCAAAATATGTTTTTTAAGTTCTGAAAATTTGATATGACGTTCATCACATCGATATAAAAAACTTTTGTTCTACCACATTTGGAAAAACTTGCTAGTTTAGCGGGAAAACAGCTATAAATAGCTAAAATTCGGAAAGCCGTAACTTGCTATAAACGCCTTCTATATGCAATTTGTGTAAATGTAATAGTTAAAAAGATATAAACAAAATACCATTTTTTTAAACTTTTTTTTTAGCTTTTTTTTTCTCAAAAACGGCTCTAACGATTTTCCTTACAACCTTAAACTGTATAGCCCTTGTGATTCCTTAAATTTTGGTATATATCATGTTTATGTAAAAAATCGCGCTTAAAAGTTATTCAGAAACGAAAATAGCCACTTTTGCCAGGTCAAAACAACTTACGCAGCCAAAGCGTTGAATTTAGTATGTGCGTATCCAATTGTTTTAAACCGTTCCATTATACAATTATTAACTTTAATAAATAAAATAAAATAAATAAATAAATAAATAAATAAATAAATAAATAAATAAATAAATAAATAAATAAATAAATAAATAAATAAATAAATAAATAAATAAATAAATAAATAAATAAATAAATAAATAAATAAATAAATAAATAAATAAATAAGTAAATAAGTAAATAAATAAATAAGTAAATAAGTAAATAAGTAAATAAGTAAATAAGTAAATAAGTAAATAAGTAAATAAGTAAATAAGTAAATAAGTAAATAAGTAAATAAGTAAATAAGTAAATAAGTAAATAAGTAAATAAGTAAATAAGTAAATAAGTAAATAAGTAAATAAGTAAATAAGTAAATAAGTAAATAAGTAAATAAGTAAATAAGTAAATAAGTAAATAAGTAAATAAGTAAATAAGTAAATAAGTAAATAAGTAAATAAGTAAATAAGTAAATAAGTAAATAAGTAAATAAGTAAATAAGTAAATAAGTAAATAAGTAAATAAGTAAATAAGTAAATAAGTAAATAAGTAAATAAGTAAATAAGTAAATAAGTAAATAAGTAAATAAGTAAATAAGTAAATAAGTAAATAAGTAAAAAAGTAAATAAGTAAATAAGTAAATAAGTAAATAAGTAAATAAGTAAATAAGTAAATAAGTAAATAAGTAAATAAGTAAATAAGTAAATAAGTAAATAAGTAAATAAGTAAATAAGTAAATAAGTAAATAAGTAAATAAGTAAATAAGTAAATAAGTAAATAAGTAAATAAGTAAATAAGTAAATAAGTAAATAAGTAAATAAGTAAATAAGTAAATAAGTAAATAAGTAAATAAGTAAATAAGTAAATAAGTAAATAAGTAAATAAGTAAATAAGTAAATAAGTAAATAAGTAAATAAGTAAATAAGTAAATAAGTAAATAAGTAAATAAGTAAATAAGTAAATAAGTAAATAAGTAAATAAGTAAATAAGTAAATAAGTAAATAAGTAAATAAGTAAATAAGTAAATAAGTAAATAAGTAAATAAGTAAATAAGTAAATAAGTAAATAAGTAAATAAGTAAATAAGTAAATAAGTAAATAAGTAAATAAGTAAATAAGTAAATAAGTAAATAAGTAAATAAGTAAATAAGTAAATAAGTAAATAAGTAAATAAGTAAATAAGTAAATAAGTAAATAAGTAAATAAGTAAATAAGTAAATAAGTAAATAAGTAAATAAGTAAATAAGTAAATAAGTAAATAAGTAAATAAGTAAATAAGTAAATAAGTAAATAAGTAAATAAGTAAATAAGTAAATAAGTAAATAAGTAAATAAGTAAATAAGTAAATAAGTAAATAAGTAAATAAGTAAATAAGTAAATAAGTAAATAAGTAAATAAGTAAATAAATAAATAAGCGCACCAGGAGAGTGTGTGAAGGCGACTACTATTATATAGCCGCAAAATTGAAAATCTGCTGTGATAGTCCGATCGTAATGAGTAATACACCAATCGAAAGGTATTGCAAAAACTTAAACTCCCAATTGGCTTGGGAGAGAGAGCGGTGAAAGTGAAAAAGTGCAAATTTCGAAATTTGGAGCTGTTGGGGCCGGTGGGGATAAATGCCCCCTCGCAATGTTTTAGTTGTGTTCATACCCGTCGAATGAGGGGTCATACGATAAAATCCGACGCTCCGTTCAAAAGTTATAGCCAAAATAAGATTTTCTTCTTCTTCCCAAAATGAAAATTTAATTCTGTTTGTCAGTTTGTCAGTTTGCCCAAAACATGTTTTTTAAGTTTTGAAAATTTGATATGGCGTTCATCACATTGATATAAAAAACTTTTCTTCTACCACTTTTGGAAAAACCCGCTAGTTTAGCGGGAAAACAGCTATAAATAGCTCAAATTCGGAAAGCCGTAACTTCTATACTACTAAAGCTACAGACTTGTACTGCATCTCGTTTGAAAGGTATTCTTAAATGCTATAAACGCCTCCTATATGCAATTTGTGTAAATGTAATAGTTAAAAAGATATGAACAAAAGAAAATTGTTTAAAACTTTTTGTTTTGGTTTTTTTTATTTTTTTCAAAAACGGCTCTAACGATTTTCTTTAAAACTTGAAACTGTATAGCCCTTGAGATTCCTTAAATTTTGGTATATAACACATTACTGTAAAAAGTCACGTTTTAAAGTTATTCATATAGCCACTTTTGCCAGCTCATAACAATTAATGCTGCCCAAGGGCCGTTCATTTACAACCCGAACAGATTTGGCCAAAAAAAAAATTTTACATTTTTGATTAGCCTGAAACTTTTTTTACATGTTCCATTCGGAAAATGAGCAATCACGTGTATCAGGATTAATCCGAAAAAAATTTTTTTTTTTGTTAGAATTTTTTAAAGTTTTCCAAAATTTGACAAATTTGAAAAAGTACCCTCTCATTGAAAATCTTTATCTCCGGTTATATGAATCCGCGTGACTTCATGTCTTTTTCATTAATTCCTCTCTTCTTAAAAAAAAAATTTTTTTTAAAATAAGTTTTTAGTTTCTCAAAAATAAAAGCAAATTAAGATTCTAAAAAATTTTTTATTGAAATTTTTTTTTATATTTCAATGTATGCGCTATATTGTTAGTTACAACTTTTTGTAAACAGTTGGAGCTATTTTTAGTTTTTAAAATATCGAATTTTTTTTAACAAGGCCTCTGCTTTTTTCTATGAAAACACGTCGCAGCAAGAAGGGCCACTCTCTCACTCTTATCGGATCCTTATGGAATTCATGTTTTCTCATCGTTTACTAGTCCTTTAACAATTTTTAATGATTAAAAGTTAAGTTTTAAGTGTTTTAACAATTTCTGAATGACAAAAAGTATTTTTTTATGTGTATGTGCATATCCAAACTGTATTTTAGGGTCAAGGAATCGTTAAAATTGTTTTAAACCGTTCCATTAATGCAATTCTTATATAAATAATTCAATTTAAATGTACCAATATATTAGCTCCTATGAGAGCAAAAGTAAACAATACAAAACATCTGATATCAAATAAAAACACATCTTAACGAGGTAAAAAACTAGTGACGATCGCACCTTCAACGTACAAAAGTTCTGATATCAACATTTGTGACGAAAAATTATTACACTCGTCATTAAATACACTTTCTAAAATTTTCTCATTTGGCACGCTGCAATAGAAAATGCCTGTGAAGGAAAAAAGGCTGGAATAGTTTGCTAGGGCGGGCCGAATGAGAAAATATTATCTTTTAGTGACGATCGCACCTAGTTTTTTACCTCGTTAAGAGGTGTTTTTATTTGATTTCGATAGGTATTAATAAACACTATAAAATTGCGTTTATATATTTTTAAAATCTTAAAAGATGTGGCCTCCAGACACATTTTAAAATCGTTTATGGCGATGTGAGCGTTAGGGGGGGCGTGGCACCTCGATGAAACAAACTTGCTGCGTAGGAAGCCCAAGAATATGTGTGTGAAATCTCAACCTTCTAGCTTTTATAGTTTCCGAGATCTCAGCGTTCATACAGACGGACAGACGGACATGGCTATATCGACTCGGCTAGTGACCCTGATCAAGAATATATATATTTTATAGGGTCGGAAACGCTGCACGAATACAATATACCCTTTTACTCTACGAGTAACGGGTATAAAAATGGACATATCGCCCTACTATGTCCAATAGCTACCATACAAAATATCGCAGCAAATTTGAAATTCGTTGCTATTTTCAGTTTCAAGCTTTTTTTATTAAAGCATTATTGCATTTAAATCATATTTTAGGCGGATAAGAAACCATGCCTTCGGTTTCGTATCCGCCCACAAATATTAATCCGTTAGTTTTGATTATTAAGTGTAAATTACATGAAAATAAGAAAACCCCAATAATAATAAGAAAAAAAATTTCAATAATAGCAAAATAAAAAAAAATTAAATTTGAACCTAATAAAAACACGAAAGACGAACACAAAGACACAGCACAACTACAATGCAAAACAGCTGATTTAACCTTAAAGAAAAAAAGAGTCGATGTTAGTATATTGTTGATTATGGACACATCTGCAAATATCTGCAGCTAGCTTTAACTTTTTTTATACCGTAAGGTATTAACAAACACACTGAATGAAAAATGAATCGGGGCATCTTGGGGAATCACAGTTAAAACTTAAAGTTAACATAAAAAGACGAATACAAAAGCTACTAAAAATATTAGAAGGGAATGAAATAATTTCATAATAAGGACAACACAAGTTAGCTTTAATTAATATTGAAACTTAAAAATAATATCTGTAACTTCAAAATCCATATCAAAGAATAATAATTTAAATGCACGCTTTCAAGGTTTTAAAGTTAGTGATGCGCGCAGTTTTGCTTTGCAACTAAACACGTGCTCACGACTTTAGGTCTATTTTTAAAAAGTACCGATAGTTTTCCAGAAAAATCTGGTATGCCTCGAAGAAGCTTGAGCATTTTAGAGAAAATTTTCATACCCTTTGCCAATTTTGGGTTATGTCGATTTTTTTAACCACTGTGCAGTCTAGGGCGGCAAAATCAAAACTGCCTAGGGCGGCGAATTGTCTTAGTCCGCCCCCGTTTGTTAAACAAAAATACAGTAACAATTAATAAAGTGGAAAGGGTACATTAAGGTAACAAGGCCAAAATTAAAAGATTTTGATTTGAAAGACCGATGAAATAAGATCCAGCCTAAAGTTTTCGCCTTCATATTGTTAGTATATGAAAATTTTTGAATAAAAGGCTAAGGGAAGGATAATTTCTTCATTTTATTTAAATTAAAAAATGATCTATGTAAGGGCGAGACAGCTATATTAAAAACTCTTCGAAGTTGTCTAAGAGTTTAAACAGCGATATGGTGAACATGTAAATGTGATCAGGTAACATTGATTCTGAATTTCATCCATCTCGTACCAAATTAATTTATTTAGTCTAAGCATGTGTGGCGAAAAAATGAATTTGTTTGTTTCTGTTTTGTCCGGCTGTTATTCCAGTTGTTTAGCAAAAGATCACCGCATCTCTGGCAAGCAGACGTGTTTTTTGGAGTTCCGAAAATTCGAACGTTTTTCGTTGAATAAAGAATTATTTATTGTTCTGCTTTCGGCGCGTTTTCCTAACAAGTGTCTCGCAACGTTCTCCGCTGTTGAAAACTCAAATCACGAGCAGTAAACATTATATTTAATCAATTTCTGCAAAATCAAAGCTGTTTGGCCGCGCCTTGAACTCGTCGGTTCATCTGCGCTCTCAGCTGATCTAAAGTAATTGAGAGAACCGTATCAACAACAGCACAAACTTTTCTTTGCAAAGGCTATTGAAAGTGTTATCCAGAAAAATTTACCAAAAATTCGACGCTAAGCTTTGCCAACTATCTGGTGCTGTGGAAGACTTTGGAACGCGAGTCCAGCAACTAGAGGTCATCACGGCCGAGAGCCTGGACAAACTAGAGCGGGATATGGAGGAGGTACGTTCCCTGAAAGCCAAAGTAGGGACTGTCCAAGGGAATGCTGAAAGTGATGCGTGCGCGGTACGTATGCATGGCATTCCGTATGTAGATGGGGAAAAACTCCGGACCCTATTCGACAAACTATGTTTTGCGACGAACCTTGTTCCGGCACCGAGAGTCCGCGATATCTTCAGGGCCCGTAAATCCCAGAAAACACTTGTCGATCCTCCTGTTAATGTTAGGCTGGAGACGACGAGGGAAAAAGCGGCACTTCTACGAGCACTTGGTGCATACCGGCGAGCTAACAACTGTAACGCCCTAAGGGCCGGTTTCTCGAGTGCCGGCTAACATTTCTCGAATAGATAAAGTCCCTGCTAAGGCATTTTGGCTTTCTCGAGCATCAATGTGAGAGCTAACTTTGACAGGGACTCGGACTCCCGGCTAAGCGTTTTCGGCTCGATATAATGACAGCTGATTTCCCAAAGGCAACTAAGAGAAAGAAACGAAATCACAGCTGACTTTGCCATTGAATTTTACCCAAACAGTTGATGAAATAATTAAAGAACACAATTTTTGCGCTTTACAGCACAATTCTGTGCCCTAACAGCACTCTGTAATTGTTTATCGATCAGATAAATTAAAGGAGTCGAGAAAGCCGATTTGCTTTTACGAACAGTCTGGTCTTTAATTTTTTCGGACAGATAGCTATCAGGGACTTTGACAGGGTCTCGAGAAACCGGCCCTAAATCAAGTGCGTACAAATCTTCTAAATCGTGCCGAGGATCGGAGTCAATATATTTAGTATTTAGTGATATAAGTAGCTTTAAGATTCGGACACGAAGTCCCCCCCCATGTCATAAAGTTGAAATAATAGTAACTAAGGAAAACTAAGTTAACTGGTATTTAATTTTGAGCCGAGACACACACCCTGGACAGAACCCCTTTACCCGTTATCACACTCGTGAGGTCGGCGATCGATAACACCATCGATAACAGGGAACTAGTTCAGAGAACACGACGCCGGCTGAAGTGCGATCTCTAAGATTCTGACTCGGTCTCTTTGGTTTCGACTTTTCACCGCGAGTGGACGTGTGCGCGAGTATCCCTCCGACACACCAGTACCGAGACACCGAGTCATATTGAGAAGCAAATAGCCCGCGCCCGACGCCGATCCTCGTCTCCTCCGTGCCGATCCGCGCAGCACTAGCAAACGTACCAGAGTTACACGTAAGCAAAGATATTCATTGTGAGGGCAGCAGCCAGGGCCCTACTTTTACTAATTGCCAAATATAGACCTGAGAGCTAAAAAACCAAACCCCGCGTGTTATTTTTCTATCACTACACTTCCCCTCCTCCTCCTCCCACCCGTGCTTGACCCCGATCGACGACGCCGGTTTGGTTTGCCATCCACACGACGTATTTCGGCCGAGAGCTCCCCTCCTTAGAATCCTCGTAGACTCCGAGCCTAGCCGGAGTGTAGAGCCCCCTTAGTCTCCGAGAATAGCCGGAGAGTTACCCGTAGACTCCGAGAATATCCGGAACATTTAACCCATAGACTCCGAGAATAGCCGGAGAGTAGAAACCCGTAGACTCCGAGAATAGCCGGAATGTAGAAACCCGTAGACTCCGAGAATATCCGGAGTGTGCGACCCCACGTAGACTCCAAGCTCACCCGGAGCAGATCAACCCCGCCGTTCACGCCCGGCGGAGTCCCCTTCCGTAACCCCGCGGCCAACTCCAATCGGAATCATCCGAGTTCACTGCCAAGCAGTGCGATCGTCCTTTCAGTCTCTCGCTCAGCCACCAGAGGGCGTTACTGACGAGACCCACCCGAGTTCACAACCAAGCAGTGTGATCATCCTCAGTATCTCGCTCCACCACCAGAGGGCGTTACTGACGGGTCTCATCCAAGTTCCTTACCAAGCAGTGCGATCACCCTCTCAGTACCCCGTCGCAAGCAGGATCCTCCCTAGGTTTCGCACCAAGCAGTGTAGTCGGCCCTATTCCCACCGCAGGCCGCCAGGCGGCGCTCTAAGGGAGGCTTTGTCGTCAACCTCGCGTTCAGATCGGTTTCACGAACGGCTCTCGCGCGCAGAAGCATACTTGGCGACTAGAATCCGTGCGGAAAAACCCGTTACGACCGACAACCCCGCCGAGGAGCACCCGTCTCCGGGCGTAGTACAGCCTCCCCATATAAATTCCTACTACAGGTCCCACCCTTCTATATAAATTTCTTGTATAGGTTCCTTGGCCCCGATTGAGATTCTACCCCGGCCAGAGAACTGCGTTACACAACCAAAAACTGAGCATACACTTGCTAGGTTTTGATTCACCGGCTGTGCTATGTTAAAGAGCAACTCACGAAAGATAATTATCTTTAAAGAAGCTATGCGCCTTAAAAAGCTCAAAGTTTTCTCTGTGGTGTTTACTCGACGTGGGATTGTGCACGCGAAATGCACAGGGAGAGATGACGTTATCTACTTCCAGCAATTTGATGAGCTTGCCGATATCACTGAGAGAGAGAGAGTCAATGCTGCTGGGTCTCTCTCTGTTTCTGCCTCCCACTCTCCGCTCGCTGAGGGTACACCTCTGGATAATAGGAATAATAATAATTTTCGCGCATAATTTCTCTTACAATCCTATACTTTTTATCATAATAGTTTTTAAGAGTAACTCAAGTTTAGTTCGGTTTTTGATAATACTATCTCATTTCGGATTAGTGTGTGCCTATTGCGACCTTTTGTGTGTGTTTCCAATAAGTTTAAATGTCTATCCTATTGCAGATCGTTCCAAATAATTATATTGCGAGCAGTCTCTTAAATATTCTATGTAAACAAAGAGAGGGTCGTAGAATTGTCCACATAAACGCCCAAAGCCTAGTATGAAAAAAATTTACCTTTAAATGTATACATGTCACTCAAGATGATAGTACAGTAGAATCAGCTTTCATTGAGATTACTGATCGAAAATGTAAGAATAAAGCTCTCATCTGCTGCATATACAGACCCCACCGCCAAACCCATTTCGGAGACCTTATGAGAACGCTGGCAGTCCTGACAGCAATATGATAACCGAAAATATTGTTCACAATGACTTTAATTCAATTGGATTGAAATTGGTCAACAGTCTCGCACCTACCCATTTTACAAATACTTGTAGCTCATTGTTAGATGTATTCTTTGTTAGCGATTTGTCAAAAGTTCTTTTATATGACAAAATATGTGTTCCTGCTTTTTCAGTCCCAGTTAGAATTAAAATTCTAAAGCCAGCAGACTAGCCTTGGTTTACTTTAGAAATAATGGGACTAATTCGATTGCGGGACGCAGCCTATAAGTGCTGGAAAGGAAATCGAACTGACCATTTGTACAATATTTTTAAACAGATCAGAACTGATGTCACGAGAAAGATAGCAGTCTCCAAACGATGGTTTTGTAATCATAAATTTGGAAATGCATATACGACTGGTCAGGTTTAGAAGGAGCTTAGAGGTATGGGGATAGGCAAACAAACTCAGGCTGCTAAGTCAGACCTAGATGTGGATGCTTTCAATGAAAAGTTTGCTCGCGTCAATTGTTTTAGTCCTCCTCGTTCGCTCTCGCTACCACAATAAACGCATTTAAAATCGAACCACATTCTCGGCTTTTTATTTAACACCGTTCTGACACACGCATAATTCTCTCTCGTTAAATATTCGCAAAAAAGGTGGCATAAATTAATGCCTCCTCTAAACATTTAGATTAAGTAGCAAAGATAAAGGTATGCCAATATAGCTGATATCGTTTCTATTTAATAAAAATTATTTTTCAGTGGGAGTTATCCGCACTTATATTTGCATGTTCAAATATAAGCAGCCCACACAGCGACTTTCGTTTTTTCTGCAAATCTTTTTGCTGACGTATGCGCTTTCACAAGTGATCAATTCGATACCTTCCGCTAAAAAATATTTGCTTGCGGTAATAACAAGTTCTTTGGTTCTTACATTATCATTCATTAGTATCATAAGCCAAGATTCTTTGCCTACATATATTTATTAAGATTTATCGTGTGAAAGAACGTCTTAACATGAGTTGCTAGGTTCGCGTTTAAAGGGGATACTGATTCCAAGAAGTAAAGTAGGTCTGGAGCAATGACGACGACTTCTTGACAAACGACACTGACAATAGGAGATCAAATTGCATGACTAGCGCTGATCAAACGGCAAACGATGTGTGAAAGGGGAGGGTAACAGCCACGCGGTGCCAATCGTATTTCGATCAAGCGCTCGAGTTAGCAACTCGGGCAGCTTGAGAGCAGCTTAGACAGATGACAGACAATCAAGACGGCCTATTTTATTTTCCCAGGCGCTTTTAATATTTTCCCTGGTTATGCGGGAGAGGTGAGATGCTTACCAAGAACTCACCCCATCCGTCGACCTCAGCAGGCAAAATGCCGCAGGAACATCGGACGCGACCGGTCAGCAGGTTAACTGAAATAAGTAAACACATTTGATATTTTTTGGATCATTAAATACTTGATGTATAATATTGTTACGTACTTTCTAACTAGTTCTAGTTCTAAATGTTAAAACTCCAAAGCTGATTGACATTTTTGGGTAATGTTTGGGCTGACAGTACCTGGATCCACTGTACTCTGCTGGCTAAATCGCACTTTGATTAAACAAAAGTGTACACTTATTAGTTTCACCTTGGCCTTGATTCCCGATTCCCTTGATTTGCTTTGCATATACAGACCCCACCGCCAAACCCATTTCGGAGACCTTATGAGAACGCTGGCAGTCCTATCCGTTGGGTATAAAAATGTTATTATAACAGGAGATCTCAACAGCAATATGATAACCGAAAATCTTGTTCACAATGACTTTAATTCAATTGGATTGAAATTGGTCAACAGTCTCGCACCTACCTATTTTACAAATACTTGTAGCTCATTGTTAGATGTATTCTTTGTTAGCGATTTGTCAAAAGTTCTTTTATATGACCAAATATGTGTTCCTGCTTTTTCAGTCCCAGTTAGAATTAAAATTCTAAAGCCAGCAGACCAGCCTTGGTTTACCTTAGAAATAATGGGACTGATTCGATTGTGGGACGCAGCCTATAAGCGCTGGAAAGGAAATCGAACTGAAAATTTGTACAATATTTTTAAACAGATCAGAACTGATGTCACGAGAAAGATAGCAGTCTTCAAACGAAGGTTTTGTAATCATAAATTTGAAAATGCATATACGTCTGGTCAGGTTTGGAAGGAGCTTAGAGGTATGGGGATAGGCAACAAACTCAGGCTGTCAAGTCAGACATAAATGTGGATGCTCTCAATGAATAGTTTGCTCGCGTCAATTTTTCTAGTCCTCCTCAAAATATTGGGTGGGCAAGAAAGTCATGTCGTTTTTTTTAGTAATCGTTTTTAATCTAATTTATCGAGCAATCTAATAATCGAGCACCAGGGTCACACTTTTGAGTATCGTTTTAAAGCTTATTGTCTTAGGTACTATCGATGAAAATTTGGTAATTATCCGATAACATTTGTGGAAGCTATAGCAAATTAAACATGGAGGATCAAAGTGAGCATTTTCGGCATATTTTGCTTTTTTATTTCCGAAAAGGAAAAAAAGCGGTCGTAGCTCGCGAAAAATTGTGCGAAGTGTATGGTAAAGATGCCATGAGTGATCGCCAATGTCAGCGCTGGTTTGCCAAATTCAGGCTTGGAGATTTTGGAGTTAAGGACGCCCCACGTTCTGGTCGACCATCGGCCGTTTTTGACGAACAAAAGGAAATAAAGGAAATTAACCTAACTAAGCGTATCAATATCTGCCATTCTCTGCTGCAACGGATTAAAACCGATCCTTTTTTGAAGCGGATCATTACTGGCGACGAAATGTGGGTTGTTTACAATAATGTCCAACGAAAAAGATCATGGAGCAAGAAAGATGAGCCAGCCCAAGCCACATCAAAGGCCGATATCCATCAGAGGAAAGTTATGCTGTCTGTTTGGTGGAATTGGAAGGGTGTAGTGTACTTTGAGCTGCTGGGACGGAATGAAACCATCAATTCAGATGTGTACTGTCGCCAGCTATCCAATTTGGCGGAAAAAATTAAAGAAAAGGGTATAGTCTTTTACCACGACAAAGCTAGGCCCCACACATCTTTGGTCACTCGGCAAAAATTAACATAGCTGAATTGGGAAGTGCTACCACATCCACCTTATAGTCCGGACTTAGCACATTCAGATTACCATTTGTTTCGCTCTCTTCAAAACTCTTTGAATGGTAAAAACTTTGATTCAGATGAGGCTGTCGAAAACCACTTGTCTCGATTCTTTGCTGGAAAAGACCAAAAGTTCTTCGAGCGCGGAATTATGCAGCTGCCCGAGAGATGGTCATTAGTGGTCGAACAAAAGGGCCAATACATAATTGATTAATTATAAGTCCTGATATAAAAAAATCATTTTTGAAAATATTGAAAAAAACGACATGACTTTCTTGCCAACCCAATATGTACCTGAACTCGACAACCATCTGTGATAATATCTTTAGCTTTATGTGTGTCCGTCCAAGTGATGTTCTTGAATGTTTACTAAGTGAAAATCCAATGCTGAAGGTCAGTACAACATAAGCCTCAAATTAGTGAAAATATTGGTACCAAAGTTAATTCATTACATCACCGACATCTTTTATACCATATTCACCACTTCTACGTTCCCCGAAGTGTGGAAAAGGGCTAAGATACTCCAGATTCCTAAAACTAAAAATGAATTTCGACCTATCTCTATACTTCCATTTCTGTCAAAGTCATTTGGACTCCTGGTTGCCCAGCGAATTCAGTCACACCTGGAAAATAACTGTATCCTCAGCAACAAGCAATCTGGGTTCAAAAAGAATAGAAGCTGAACTACTGCCATCTTGAAAATTTCTGAAGACATACGCCAACAGATTGACGAAAGTAAAGTTACACTATTAACCCTTCTTGACTTTGGGAAAGCTTTTGACTCTATTGACCATGTGATTCTGTGTACCAAACTGCGAACGCTGTATAGTTTTTCTCCATGTGCAATAAAGCTTCTCCAAACCTAACTTACAAACAGATTGCAGGCAGATCTGATCTCTTGACCCTCGCACAGGGGGTCCCACAAGGGTCAGTCTTAGGCCCATTGCTCTTCTCCTTATACGTGAATGATCTTCCTAAATGTTTGTCTGACTGTGATGTACACCTTTGTGCAGATGATGTCCAGCTGTGTGTAAGTCGTCCCTTAGGCCAAATTAATGAATTTATTAAAATTAGCAACTATGAAATCCAAAAAATTAGTAATTGGGCGGATGCAAACGGGCTGCATCGAAATCCTAGTAAAACAAAATGCCGATTTATATACAAAAGATCTATAAACCCAATTTTGCTTCCAAAAGTCAATGTTAACAGCGTAGCTATTAATTATGTTGAAAGTGCCACACATCTTGGCATAGAATTTAACTCCACGTTGACATGGGATGATCATATTACTAAGGCCACTGGGAAAACCTATGCAATGCTCAGGCAGCTTTCTTTAACCCGGAATCTTATACCTCAGAACATCAGAATGTTAGTAGCTAAAGCTTGCATAATACCAACTCTATTTTACGGACTTGAAATTTTTGCATCCTCTGACTCAGCAAGTTTGCGCAAGCTGAGAGTTGCGTTTAACTCAATAGCGCGATATATTTTTAACGTAGATCGCAGAGCGCATGTATCAGCTTACTCCTCAAAGATTTTCGAGCTTAGTTTCGAGTCCTGGATTAAGTTTAAAACTCTTTTATTTTTACATAAGCTGATATCCAGGAAGGAACCACAGTACCTAATTAAACTCTTGCAAATGTCAGTCTCCGCTAGAACAAATAATATTATTTCCAAACGTTTAAAACTAGGATCGGCAGAAAAACACTTCTTTATCCAAACTGTTCGCTACTGGAATGATCTTCCAAACAATCTAAAAAACATTAAAAATGAAACCCAATTCAAAACTAAATTATTTACTCACCTTCGGGGCACACTCAAACTTTAACTTTAATTTTATCTATAAATAATTTCTGAAAATCCACAACTTCTTGTACGTACTAATTTTTTGTTTTTCAAATGATTACCCTTTAAATTTTTGAATTGTAATAAAATTGTTTTCTTATGTTTGTTTACTTTAAGATTTTATAATGTTAGTAAGTAAGACAAAATGATTAATGTCAAAATATTGTACCCAAAGTGACTGGTGCCATAACTAAAAGGCTTCACCTAGCCTGTAGCACTGGGATAAAACCAACGTAAATTAAATTAAATTAAAAAAATACATAAGGTTTTTTTTTTGTAAATTTTTGTATTTTTCTTAAGTAGTTTGCATAGGACATAATACTGTTGTTATTTCGGTCATAAAGGAAAAAGTTCTGATAAAATCTTTATAGGCTATAAATTAGGAATTTTTTAAATTTAGTGTCGGGAGCAGCCGCAGAAATCATTTTAAAATCATTTATTGTTTGTCATTTGGTCAGCATCACTGACAACAACCTTGTAAACCAAAGCTCCCAATGATCTATTCTGCATAAGATAAGCCGAGATAAGCGACTGCGCTCGCTGCTCTCTCGGACCTACGCACTCTCATCATTAACATTCGCTTTTGATCGCTGGTACGAAGCAGTTCGTTCGCTCTCGCTACCCCAATAAACGCATTTAAAATCGAACCACATTCTCGGCTTTTCTTTTAACACCGTTCTGACACACGCATAATTCTCTCTCGTTAAATATTCGCAAAAAAGGTGGCATAAATTTGCCTCCTCTAAACATTTGGTGACCCCGACGTGATCGTGAACGTGTGTCAAAGTTAAGCAATTATTAAATATCGTTTTAATAATTCTACGCGCCCTTTGCATGTGTCGCTGCAGGGCCATACACACACAAACTCTTTTCGCATCGCTTCGCACGGTATTCGCATATACCGACATACATACATACATTGTACAGTTAGAATCGGCTGCTGTACAGTCTAAACTTTTTGCATAACGGAAAGTGTTACACAACTTCGCTCGCCAGGCAGAAGTCGTTGCCCGTTGTTTTCGGCTCCGTCATTACCCTCAAATTCGTTCTTTGGTTTTCGCTGGCCCAAGTGCAGGTGCAGCGCAAATTTCGTGCGGTGACTTTCGTATACCCTACAATCGGAAAATAAAAATTAAAAATGCCAGCCAAACATACGAAAAAGCCTGAGCTCGCGCCTCAATGCAGATTCTATGGTACGCCAGCTGGCGGACTTAAATTTATTTTTGACAGAGGAGCAGTTGGCCAAATTCGACGAAAGTGAGTTGCAGGTGCGGCTGGATTTAATCGAGCGCATGTACTCTGACTTCGACAGCTCTCGACTTAACCTCGAACAGCTTGTAATTGAGTAGCTGGAGTCAGATGCGCGCTTAACCTTTACCACGGCATATTGTGAGACGAAAGGAAAAATCTGCCGCCATCTCAATAGTGAAAAGAGAAAGTCGTTGGCAAATTCAACTGAGTTGCATGGCATCCTCGGTGGACACGCAGCCGCCTTCAAGTGCAATTCGCGGCCCACCAGGCTACCGGAATTTCAACTTCCGCGATTTGGCGGAGCATACATCGATTGGCCGGATTTCTACGCCATGTTCAACACCATGGAAATTCAGCATCTTCGCGCATGTTTGGACGGCATTGCACTGGACGCAATTCGCTCGCTGGAGCCTACGGAAAATAATTACGACAGGGCTTTGGAAATTATTATAAATTATTGCACTTTCAGGCACATGTTCGATCTGTATTCAAGCTCCCAGGGGTGGAGAAGGGATCCGCAAGTAGTCTGCGGCAGCTAAGCGACAAAGCAAATTCTCATTTGCGCGCCCTGGCTACTATGGCCTCTACGCAGGAGACCTATGACGGCCTCTTAATTCATCTCATCGCTTCAAAACTGGACATTCAGACCCAGGAGAGGTGGGAAGAAGGATTACCTTCCAAGGAGCTGCCAAGTTGGGATAAATTCTCATCGTTTTTGGACCTTAGATGCCGCATGATGGAAAATTTGGAATACGCTATGGTAAACCAAGCACCTAGCAAACAGGTTGGAAAAGTAGCTAACAAATTTTGTCGTAGCACCCTCGTTGCTTCATCATCAGCTATGCCATCATGTACCCTGTGCGACCAAATGCCCACAGTTCTTAGGATTGAACCCCAATCAGCGGTATAGAGAGTCAAAAAGGCTACATCTTTGTCTCAACTGCCTACGAAAAGGACACAGCCTACAGCAATGTAAGTCTACGTAAAAAATCGCTCTGGCGCGTTCGTGCCATGCAGGGCCCTGCTCGATTCGGCTTCTTAAATCAACTTCGTCACATCTCGTTTCGCCAATCAGCTTCAGCTCAAGATCCATCGTTCATTCATCTCCATATCAGGAATCGGTGAGTCCTCGCTCGCTTCGGATAAATCGGTTCATATTTTCGCTCAGTCGAGTAACGCAAAGTATAGCACTTCGCTCTCTGCTGCTGTCACCCAGTCAATCACCGATTACCACCCGCATTTCGATCTTAACGCGTCTGAATGGAAAATACCGGAAAATCTCGAGCTCGCCGACCCTCTCTTCTACAAAAGTCAACGCATCGGCTTGCTTCTTGGAGCAAGCATATTCTTCGAGCTGCTTTGTATTGGACAAATTCGATTAGGCAGCATTTTACCCACTCTGCAGAAAACCAGACTTGGCTGGATCGTCTCAGGGTGTCTAACGGTAGGACCTTCCGTTCGCTTATCTTTACTTTCCTTATCTCAAGAGCCCAGAACTCATTCGGAGTCGGAGTCGATCTCTGAGATACTAAAGAGATTTTGGGAAATCGACAATTGCGCAGATTCTACAAAACTCGATTCTAACGAAGCTCTATGCGAGCAGCTATTTCAGCAGGAATACACTCGGCTTGAATCTGGCCAATATTCGGTACTACTTCCTGCCAAAACTAGTTTCGATGCTCTAGGAGATTCATATGATCGTGCACTCCTTCGTTTTAAAGCACTCGAGACCAAATTAGCTAGAAATTTAGAGCTGAAGTCGCAGTATAAAGCCTTTATAGAGGAGTACCTGAACCTTGGCCACATGTCTCTAACAACTAAAAATGCTGCAGCTCATCAGTATTACCTACCCCACCACTGCGTCCAAAAATTGGAAAGTACAACAACAAAACTGCGAGTTGTTTTCGACGGCTCAGCGAAGTCCACTTCAGGATATTCGTTGAACGATTTGTTGTACGCTGGTCCTTCCATTCAACCAAAAATCTTCACTACCCTGCTTCGTTTTCGAATTTTCAAGGTTGCTTTGTGTGGGGATATTTGCAAAATGTATCGCTGCGTTCGGGTTACGCATCCCCATCAGTTTCTTCAATGTATTTTATGGCGCGATCGGCCAGAAGACGAGGTTCAAGTTTACTCGCTTGACACCGTAACCTATGGCACGAAACCTGCTGCTTTTTTGGCAATTCGTGCAATGCAGCAGCTATCCTACGATGAAGAAGCGGAATTTCCAGTAGCAGCTAAAATCATACGCTCAAACTTCTACGTGGATGATCTAATCGTAGGAGGAGACACCATTGAGGAGGTCGTTGAAATTCGTCAAAAAATCAAGGCGCTCCTGGAAAGAGGACATTTTCCAATTCGCAAATGGTGTTCCAACGAACCTGCGGCGCTAGAAGGAGTGGATGACTCGGATCGGGAGAAAACTTTAAAAATCCACGACGGAACCGACGTTACAAAGGCGTTAGGTTTATCTTGGTTAGGACACGCTATCGGATAGCTTGCTTTTTAACTTCTCAAACGAATGGACAGAAAAACCCGCAACCAAGCGCAGCATCCTGTCGGCTATCGCTAAGTTTTACGATCCCCTTGGACTAATAGCCCCAATCACAACCAAACTTAAAATTTTCATGCAGGTCTTATGGAAGAATAAGCTCGACTGGGATGAATCCCTGCCGCAATCTTTACATGCCGCTTGGTTGGAGAATATGTCGCAGATCGCCACAGTTGCTTGCTTGAAGTTTCCACGCTTTGTTCTACAGCATAACTCATCGTGCGAAATACATGGATTTTGCGATGCAAGCTTGGCAGCTTACGGAGCTTGCATTTATGTTCGATCAGAGAACCAAGGTATCGCTTCGTCGAACCTACTTTGCTCAAAATCAAGAGTCGCACCCTTGAAGACCCTCACGATTCCGAAGCTAGAGTTATCTGCCGCTCTTTTACTCTCCGAGCTTGTCTCTCAAGTGGCACAAATTGCACCTTTCATTGTTGGTCAGATTCGACAATATTTTTGGCTTGGATCCGACAACCTCCATCAGATTTTAACATTTTCGTTTCGAACAGGATTTCGCAGATACAGGAGAGAACTAAGGGAATGACTTGGAGGCACGTACCGTCACGGCAGAATCCGGCGGACATCTTATCTCGTGGATGAACCCCTATTGAGCTGGTGGGATCAAAACTTTGGAGTGAAGGACCGCAGTTCTTACTCACTGATTCTTCTACATGGCCCGATGACTCGCCCCCTGTCAAGGAGCTTCCTGAGCGTAGACGCAGCGCATTGCTGCTGTCGCAGGAAATGGACATCTCACACAGTTGCAAGTTTGGAAACTCGTTTGGGAGAATGCAGAGAGTCTTCGGATACGTATATCGGTTCCTTCAAAGGGCCAGCAAGGATCGAGTACGGCATAAAGGAGAGCTTACAGTCGAGGAAATCAAAGGTGGGACTCATCTACTCATTAAAGGGATTCAGCGCGTGCACTTTGCCGAAAATCACAAGGCACTAACCTTGAAGATGAAGCTGTCGCCAAGGAGCAAACTTCAGTCCTTAAACCCATTTATAGATGCAGGAGGTCTAATGCGCGTCGGCGGACGCCTTCAAAATTCGCAGCTGGATTTCGATGCCAAGCACCCTATGATTCTTCCCAAGTCTCATCATATAACCTCAGCTATCATTGATCATTTTCATCGCAAGTTCCTTCATGCAGGAGCACAGAGCTTGTTAGCCGCTTTACGACAGAGATTCTGGCCCATTGGAGGGCGAAAAACAGTTTCTGCTGTCATCAACAAGTGCATTCAATGTTTCAGATTAAAGCCCAAGCTAGTCGAACACATCATGGCGCCGCTCCCGGAGGACCGAGTGCAGCCGAATCGCCCATTCGCCATCTCTGGAGTGGACTTTTGTGGCCCTTTTTATTCGAAGTCAGAGGTCAGAAACAGGCCCCCTACGAAGTGATAATTAGCCATATTCGTTTGCTTCGTCAGCAAGGCTATACACTTGGAAGTCGTCGAAGACCTTTCAACGCAATCTTTCATAGCAGCCCTGAAGCGATTTGTAAGCCTGAGGGGAAAGCCTCAAACGATTTGGTCAGACAACGCAACGAACTTCGTGGGAGCCAAAAACGAGCTAATTGAGCTTCGGCAGCTGTTTCTGAGCGATTCTCAAAACATTGAGCTATGGAATCCCTTACGTCGATGGAGATCCGTTGGAATTTCATCCCACCTCGTTCCCCGCACTTTGGTGGCTTGTGGGAAGCCGCGGTCAAATCCGCAAAATATCATTTCGTCCGTGTTGTTGGAAAATCAATTCTCACATTTTATGAACTGCGCACTTTAGTTTGTGAAATTGCCGCAATTTTAAACTCACGACCGCTCTGACCCATTTCAGAAAACCCAGATGACGTTAGTGTTCTTACTCCTGCACACTTTCTCATTGGATCTACATTCACCGCAATGGATGAGCCTGATGTCACCCATCTGAACATCGATCGCTTGAGCCGGTGGCAGCGCGTATGCCAAATGCAGCAAACCTTCTGGCGCAAGTGGAGCGCCGACTACCTTTCGCTGCTGCAGGAGCGGACCAAATGGCGCCTTCCTGTGAGCAACGTACCGGCAGGCAGCATGGTCCTCATCAAGGAGGACAACATACCCCCTTTGCGGTGGCGCCTCGGCAGAGTCGAGAGCACCGTCGACGGAGAGAATGGCGTCGAACGAGTTGCAGTCATCCGAACCGACTCTGGACTGTGCAAGCGGGCAATGAGGAAGCTTGCGGTACTGCCCCTAGAAACCACTTCACTTGGAAGCATGACTCTTCCAACGGGGGGAGCATGTCGGGAGCAGCCGCAGAAATCATTTTAAAATCATTTATTGTTTTCCATTTGGTCAGCATCACTGACAACAACAATGTAAACCAAAGCTCCCAATTATCTATTCTGCATAAGATAAGCCGAGATAACCGACTGCGCTTGCTGCTCTCTCGGACCTACGCACTCTCATCATTAACATTCGCTTTTGATCGCTGGTATGAAGCAGTTCGTTCGCTCTCGCTACCACAATAAACGCATTTAAAATCGAACCACATTCTCGGCTTTTTATTTAACACCGTTCTGACACACGCATAATTCTCTCTCGTTAAATATTCGCAAAAAAGGTGGCATAAATTAATGCCTCCTCTAAACATTTAGATTAAGTAGCAAAGATAAAGGTATGCCAATATAGCTGATATCGTTTCTATTTAATAAAAATTATTTTTCAGTGGGAGGTATCCGCACTTATATTTGCATGTTCAAATATAAGCAGCCCACACAGCGACTTTCGTTTTTTCTGCAAATCTTTTTGCTGACGTATGCGCTTTCACAAGTGATCAATTCGATACCTTCCGCTAAAAAATATTTGCTTGCGGTAATAACAAGTTCTTTGGTTCTTACATTATCATTCATTAGTATCATAAGCCAAGATTCTTTGCCTACATATATTTATTAAGATTTATCGTGTGAAAGAACGTCTTAACATGAGTTGCTAGGTTCGCGTTTAAAGGGGATACTGATTCCAAGAAGTAAAGTAGGTCTGGAGCAATGACGACGACTTCTTGACAAACGACACTGACAATAGGAGATCAAATTGCATGACTAGCGCTGATCAAACGGCAAACGATGTGTGAAAGGGGAGGGTAACAGCCACGCGGTGCCAATCGTATTTCGATCAAGCGCTCGAGTTAGCAACTCGGGCAGCTTGAGGGCAGCTTAGACAGATGACAGACAATCAAGACGGCCTATTTTATTTTCCCAGGCGCTTTTAATATTTTCCCTGGTTATGCGGGAGAGGTGAGATGCTTACCAAGAACTCACCCCATCCGTCGACCTCAGCAGGCAAAATGCCGCAGGAACATCGGACGCGACCGGTCAGCAGGTTAACTGAAATAAGTAAACACATTTGATATTTTTTGGATCATTAAATACTTGATGTATAATATTGTTACGTACTTTCTAACTAGTTCTAGTTCTAAATGTTAAAACTCCAAAGCTGATTGACATTTTTGGGTAATGTTTGGGCTGACAGTACCTGGATCCACTGTACTCTGCTGGCTAAATCGCACTTTGATTAAACAAAAGTGTACACTTATTAGTTTCACCTTGGCCTTGATTCCCGATTCCCTTGATTTGCTTTGCATATACAGACCCCACCGCCAAACCCATTTCGGAGACCTTATGAGAACGCTGGCAGTCCTATCCGTTGGGTATAAAAATGTTATTATAACAGGAGATCTCAACAGCAATATGATAACCGAAAATCTTGTTCACAATGACTTTAATTCAATTGGATTGAAATTGGTCAACAGTCTCGCACCTACCTATTTTACAAATACTTGTAGCTCATTGTTAGATGTATTCTTTGTTAGCGATTTGTCAAAAGTTCTTTTATATGACCAAATATGTGTTCCTGCTTTTTCAGTCCCACTTAGAATTAAAATTGTAAAGCCAGCAGACCAGCCTTGGTTTACCTTAGAAATAATGGGACTGATTCGATTGCGGGACGCAGCCTATAAGCGCTGGAAAGGAAATCGAACTGACCATTTGTACAATATTTTTAAACAGATCAGAACTGATGTCACGAGAAAGATAGCAGTCTTCAAACGAAGGTTTTGTAATCATAAATTTGGAAATGCATATACGTCTGGTCAGGTTTGGAAGGAGCTTAGAGGTATGGGGATAGGCAACAAACTCAGGCTGCCAAGTCAGACATAAATGTGGATGCTCTCAATGAATAGTTTGCTCGCGTCAATTTTTCTAGTCCTCCTCAAAATATTGGGTGGGCAAGAAAGTCATGTCGTTTTTTTTAGTAATCGTTTTTAATCTAATTTATCGAGCAATCTAATAATCGAGCACCAGGGTCACACTTTTGAGTATCGTTTTAAAGCTTATTGTCTTAGGTACTATCGATGAAAATTTGGTAATTATCCGATAACATTTGTAGAAGCTATAGCAAATTAAAAATGGAGGATCAAAGTAAGCATTTTCGGCATATTTTGCTTTTTTATTTCCGAAAAGGAAAAAAAGCGGTCGTAGCTCGCGAAAAATTGTGCGAAGTGTATGGTAAAGATGCCATGAGTGATCGCCAATGTCAGCGCTGGTTTGCCAAATTCAGGCTTGGAGATTTTGGAGTTAAGGACGCCCCACGTTCTGGTCGACCATCGGCCGTTTTTGACGAACAAATTCAGGCTTTGCTATATGAAAACCGGCGTTATTCAACGCGGGAGATGTCAGAGAAGCTCAGTGTGTCGCATACAACGGTTGAAAACCATTTGAAGAAACTTGGCTACGTAAACAAGCTCGATGTTTGGGTTCCGCATAACTTAAAGGAAATTAACCTAACTAAGCGTATCAATATCTGCCATTCTCTGCTGCAACGGATTAAAAACGATCCTTTTTTGAAGCGGATCATTACTGGCGACGAAAAGTGGGTTGTTTACAATAATGTCCAACGAAAAAGATCATGGAGCAAGAAAGATGAGCCAGCCCAAGCCACATCAAAGGCCGATATCCATCAGAGGAAAGTTATGCTGTCTGTTTGGTGGAATTGGAAGGGTGTAGTGCACTTTGAGCTGCTGGGACGGAATGAAACCATCAATTCAGATGTGTACTGTCGCCAGCTATCCAATTTGGCGGAAAAAATTAAAGAAAAGGAGCCGGCAATAGCTAATCGCAAGGGTATAGTCTTTCACCATGACAACTCTAGGCCCCACCAATCTTTGGTCACTCGGCAAAAATTAACGGAGCTGAATTGGGAAGTGCTACCACATCCACCTTATAGTCCGGACTTAGCACATTCAGATTACCATTTGTTTCGCTCTCTTCAAAACTCTTTGAATGGTAAAAACTTTGATTCAGATAAGGCTGTCGAATACCACTTGTCTCGATTCTTTGCTGGAAAAGACCAAAAGTTCTTCGAGCGCGGAATTATGCAGCTGCCCGAGAGATGGTCATTAGTGGTCGAACAAAACGACATAATTGATTAATTATAAGTCCTGATATAAAAAAATCATTTTTGAAAATATGTACCTGAACTCGACACCCATCTGTGATAATATGTTTAGCTTTATGCGTGTCCGTCCAAGTGATGTTCTTGAATGTTTACTAAGTGTAAAATCCAATCTTGAAGGTCAGTACAACATAAGCCCCAAATTAGTGAAAATATTGGTACCAAAGTTAATTCATTACATCACCGACATCTTTAATACCAAATTCACCACTTCTACGTTCCCCGAAGTGTGGAAAAGGGCTAAGATACTCCAGATTCCTAAAACTAAAAATGAATTTCGACCTATCTCTATACTTTCATTTCTGTCCAAGTCATTTGGACTCCTGGTCGCCCAGCGAATTCAGTCACACCTGGAAAATAACTGTATCCTCAGCAACAAGCAATCTGGGTTCAAAAAGAATAGAAGCTGTACTACTGCCATCTTGAAGATTTCTGAAGACATACGCTGTTGGGGTAGTTACCTGGTAAGGGTTATACCGATTAAGGATTATGGGGCTCGAAAGACCGAATTCTAACCCACACATACCACAATCGTTGTAGTCGTCGAATGATTGCTTGAAGAAAACACTTTGCAATATATTTAAGCTTTTGCGCTCGTCCACTGTTGTACTTTAAGAATTTTTGTATGCAAAAGGTGGCGTCTCTTTTTGCCGACTAGAGTTACCGACTTTCATTCGGTGAAACATACGAGATTTTTTATCACATTTTAGTATTTTCTTTCTTAACATAATGGCATAAAATTAACATAATGACTTCTTTATCAAATTCAAATTCAAATTAATATACTGCATCAACATCCTCCTCCCAAGTATTGGAGTCGTGGAAAATTATACTTCGAGTTTACAATGTATCTGTTCTTACATCTAGGTTTATTATTTTTACAGCAGGTCTCTTATAAATATGGTCTTTAATTTTTACATCAACAATTCGCACACGCCCATCATTTGATGGATACGTTTCGACAATTATGCCATTTGGCCAAACATTTCTAGGAAGGTCGGATTCCATTAGCAAAACTACATCACCTTCTTTTCAAAACATTACTATCTTTGGTCCACTTACGATTACATATTAGAAATTGTCTATATTCTTTTTTCCATTTCAACCAAAAAATGTCTGCAAGTCTTTGTGACGATTTCCACATATTTAAAAGTCTCAAATCACCATCATTGGTGTCAGTGTAAAAGGATTCGCGATAATTGGGACCAATTAACAAGTCATTTGGCGTAATGGTTCCGACATCTGTCTGAAGGAAGAATCAAAAGTGGTCTACTGTTAATCATAAACTCGATCTCACAAAACAAAGTTTTTAAAGTGTACTCTCTAGGGTATCTCTCTTTTAGCAGAACTCCCAAATATTTCTTAACTGACTGTATGAGCCTTTCCCAGGCTCCTTCCAAAAAGGCTCTTTCGATTGGCTTTATACGGCAGCTTGGAAGCTGACCCATTAAAGGAGCTTGCGGCATGGCTTTTTTGTTTTACATTGTTGACAAATTCGAATAATGTTCTTTACTGTACTTCTACATTTTGTAATCCAAAACCTTTAGCGGATATTGGCAATTACAGTTTCAGTTCCCATATGACAATTTTCGACGTGATAGTACTGAACAAGCAATTTAGTGATTGGATGAGCTCTGCTTAAGATAATTGGATTTTTAGAGTCGATACTCATCTCCTCGTCACTTAAGTTATTTAGTCTGCCTCTGAGTCTTAACAGATTATCGCTAGATAAGAGCAAGGGTAGACTATTCAGACTGCTTGAAGTGGATACAGGTTCATTACATATGAGTTTTCCAATTTCCTGATAATAACTGTCTTGTTGTATGCTAAGAAAGATTAATTTTTCCGCTTTGGAAAGTTCTGTGGCTGTTAGCTCCGTATTGGTAGGGATTGTCAAATTTTTTCTTTGTTTTGTCAAGTATCTCAAAACCCAAGCGGTGGTTCTTAAGAATCTCATCCAATTGGAGAACCTTGAGACGTCCGGTAAAGTAAATGACTGGTAGTGAATGGTAGTGAGATTTACGAACTCTTTTTCGCTATCATCAGAAGTGTCTGGACTTAGAGAGATTTGCCTATTGGCCACTGATCTTGATTCTTTCTTAGGAACGGCGGTCCTATCAGCCATAACTCATTTGATGAGAAGTCGACGGATGAGATCTTTGTAGCTTTGTCAGCGGGGTTCAGTTTTGAGGGTACGTGTCGCCATTCGCTTGAATTTGTTAGTTCTTGTATCTCTCCCAAACGCTGAGCCACAAAAGTCTTGAACCTTTTGCTGCTCGTTTTCAGCCAGTATAAGACTATCTCCGAATCTGTCCACATGAAAGTTGAGTCTATTCTGAGATTGAGTGTTTCTTTAATAGCTTTGCTTAGCCTAGCTCCTAGTAAGGTTCCTTGAAGCTCTAGTCTAGGAATTGACATTGGTTTAAGTGGCGCAACTCGCGACTTAGCTGAAATTAAGGAGGTTTCTATTCGGCTGTTGCACTCGAAGCGTAAGTACGCGCAAGTTGCGTATGCGTATTTTGAGGCATCACAAAATATATGTAACTGGACATTGCCTTGGAATGTAAAAATCGTTTATTTTATTCAAGCTGCTACACTATGCCCTCCAAATTTGAAATTGATCGTCTGTAATGTAGTCGTCCCAATGGATTCCGCTATCCCAAATGGCTTGTAGAAGGATTTTATTTGATATCAAAAGGTTTAAAAGAAACCCTAAGGGATCAAAAATGGACATAGTTATTTTTAATATTTCCCGCTTAGTTGGTCGTCTGAGATTGTTAAGAAGTTCAAAATGGGAATTAGATTGAATTTTAAATTGTATGTGAATATGTCTTTTTTATGATCCCAAATTAAACCTAGAACTCTCTCTTCGGTTAAATTCTTTCCTGTGACTTGTTTCGATGGAGTGTTGTCTGTTATCTGATTTAAAACTTCTGGAGAATTAGATATGATATTTCGCATGTCGAATCCACCTGCCTTATGTTACGTCTTTGAATACTTTTACGGCTGTACTAATCTCTGAAGCTCCACCCAAATAGTCATCCATGTTATGTTTTGTTATTATGTCCTTACAGGCTTGGTCATAGTCGTTTTGAAAATCTAAGGCGTTTCTGTTTCTGACCTGTTGTGCGATACTTAGGCTACATTTAGCATTTACATTTAGTTCGGATTGTCGGTTGTCGCCTCGCCATAGGATTCTTTGTGCGCAACGGTCTGACTCCTGTACTTTTATTTGGAGAAACATCTCTTTGATATCTCCGACAAATGCAATTTTGTGTTCTCGAAAATGCATCAGAACTGTTGACAATTGGCTATATAGATCTGGACCTGGCAAAAGAAAATCATTTAAACAATAACCATGGCTTTTGGAGGCCGCGTCGAAAACTATTCTAAGCTTGTCTGGCTTGTTGCTATTAAGAACTCCATAGTGTGGCAAATAGTAGGTCAAGGGAGTGATATTAGTTTTCTCTGCAGAAGTCAATTTCCTCATATACCCATTTTGTATGTAGGAGTCAAAAGTTTTTGCCGTATTCAGGGTTTTTGTCCATTTTTCTTTCGCATAACAACAATCTAGAATATGCATTTTTATAACTTTCAGGTAGTTTAATGTCGTCACCACATTGAAATCTGTCATCGACTCGTTTGAGGATTTTGTCAACAATTTCCAAACATCTTCTGTCCTCAAGTGATGTCGGAAAGTCATGAGGTGTTAATAACTCATTCTCAATGGACCAATAGGATTTAACCAGATTGTGTAGAATGTCCAGGTCATCCTTAGGGTTGTCGTAACCTACGCAATTAAATACATGGCATGAATAATTTCTCTCTGGAATTTCTCTAATCATTCCCACAGTTCCATGTACAACCCAACCTAGCGCCGTTTTGCTAGCGACAGGTCCTTGAAATGATTGATATTTTAATTTCCGAGATACTATGATTGACCAATCAAAATCATTGTATGCGCATTTTGGTAGGAGCAAAAGGAAAAGTCTTTCAAGAACTCGTAGGTCTCAGACATGTCGCTTGTAGGTAGGGTTGTAGAGGTAGATTTAGGCATGATACGGTCTTAACTTTTCGAAGAGTAAATACTTTGGAAGTCTATTCTATACCTCGGATACCCACACTAACTACCTTTGAGTTCGCTTGTTCATACACCTCGTTATTTGTCCACTGCATCTTTAAAGGACTTGTCGGTCCTTCTAGTTGTAGGTCAGTCGCTAGTTGTTCATCGATCAATGAAATTGTCGAGGCTTCGTCAAGTAAAGCGTATGTCTCGATTGCTTTTTGTAGACCTATTAGTGTGACTGGAATGACCTTTAGTAATACTTTGTTACAACCGAAATTAATGTTGCAGTTCGTGTCGGGAATTGTCTTGTTTTGGTCAGGATTACTAGGCATATCAAGGGAAGCGCTTGCTGTCTTGTCTTTGTCTTTATGCAACAAAAAATTGTGGTTAAACTTACAATTTGCTACCCTACAAGTCTTTTAGCGTTTGCAGTCCTTCATAATGTGATTTCTACCCAGACAAGATATACATAACTTGTTGTGAGATGTGAATTCCCAACGCTTGTCGACACTCAAGGATTTAAACTTTGGACAATCTGTTATGTGATGATCAGTAGACTTACGATAGTTACAATAGTATTTGGATTTTTCAAATGTCTTGACTGGACTTGAGACTGTCAATGTTGTGTCTTTTGATTTATTCTGACTGAATCCGAGCAATGTCGCTGCTTTTATGGTTTGACCTAACCATTCGTGAAATACGGATCGTCAGACTTTATTTTTTGAAAATGTTTTATGAATGAGATTCTTTGAGAAACCTGAATTTTTTCTAGAATTTCCTCAAACAGCAAATTGTTACGAATGTGATCAATATCATTGAAGGACAGCAAAGTTTGAATGAGATTTGTAATCATATCATAAAAAGTGATAAGTCTGTCATATTTATCCTGTTTGATTACAGGGAAAGCTCTAATTTTATCTATCATCAATTTTACGACATGACTACAGTCTCCGAATCGATTTTTTAATATGTCAATTATATCATTTACATTTTGTGGCACTAATAGAAGTGACTGTACACATTCTTTGGCTCGACCTGTGAGTGCTCTTCGCAAGCGATTGATATTTTCGTAGTCTGTGAATTAACACACTTGAGAACTGTTCCCATACTCGGCAATAAAAATTGGCCATTCTAAAGGGTCACCACTAAATAAAGGAAGTTCCTGTTTAATTGTTTGTCTAGCCATAAAACTAACAATAGCATTTGAATTGATGTCATCAGGCTGATCATCGTCTGGTTGCTTTTGCTGAGAAGACTTAACCCACTCACGTGTCCTGGTACCGTTGTTGTACTCATCGCCGATGTTGTTATCTTGGTCGTCTTGGCTGCTGTTGTCTTCTTCGATTTCGGTCATTTGCATCTGAATCTCCAGTTCCAACTGTTTCTCTTCGAATTCAAGCTGCATCCGTTTAGCTTTCAGCGCTTGTTGTTTCTGTAGATGCTCTATTTGAAGTTGAAGTTTTTGGGCTTTAACGGATCGTTGAGACTGGCGGCTCCGGTTAGACTGTGCATCTTCGTCCCA
Organism: Drosophila lutescens; assembly: GCA_037075285.1. Classification (NCBI taxonomy): domain Eukaryota; kingdom Metazoa; phylum Arthropoda; class Insecta; order Diptera; family Drosophilidae; genus Drosophila; species Drosophila lutescens. Next base: position 29,090 of record JBAMCF010000948.1, on the reverse strand, counting down.
CCTTTCTGGAACTTTCTGCGTTGATGCTGCGCCTGGCATAACCGTTGCCATTGACATCTCCAGTAAATTAGCCGCAGAGGTGCCTGGTCGTGGCGTGTCCTCTATTTTCCTGGGCGTATTGTCGTCATTCTTCTGCTTCTTGGAACGTGTCTTATGCATCTTTTTGAGGTTGTGTGAGTCCAGTTCCAAATATGTTTGAGTCTACACACACATACTTTGACGACGACTAGTGTGTGCAAAGGCAAAAACTTGGTCTGCAAAAACTTGCAAGTTTGGAAGTGTGTATGTATTGCCGAGCGTGATCTCGGACGACTAGTGTGTGTGCAACTGGATCCCTTACCTACCACCTCCCGGGGCAACAAGTATCGCCCTTCCTGGCGAACAAAGAGTGTTATCCACAAGGAGAAGTCACTGCTATAAGTAGTCAGTGGCAAAAGAAACATTACAAGCTCTAACTAATTACACTGCTCAGCGATTAATTCATTCAGAAAATCTCATTTGTCCACTGTATTTCGGTTTAAAACATGTTTATGAGGACATTTTACTGGATATAACTAATAAAACCATTTTTTTTTATTTTATTATCTAATCCTTTATGTTGTCATATTTTAAAAAAGGTCAAGGCATCCAATAGAATGCGAGTTAACATGCATGTTTCTAATTTAATATTGAATTGGTTTTCCATCAGAGAAATAGTGAAAATTGTTTGTAACACAACTTTGGCGTCTAATTCCAAAGACATGGGCACTCAGAATCCTGCGTGGGGAAACTTTTATGCGAACGCAGTTCAAATAGGGGATTCCAATCGAGTACAATTTTATGGCATCCATTTTTGATGTTACATTGTGTAATTAAATAGTTAAATTAAAAATAGTGTAATGAATCTGGAGGTATATTTATTTTGAAATTGGTCAACAGAGTAACGACTGTAGAGTTTAACATTGCTTACATCTTATTCAGTGAATATTTTTCAGTAGGACGATACTTAAACTTGTTAATGTCTTTATTGACGTTGCTTTTAAACTCTTCAAGAATACATATATTTTTTTAAAGCGTCAGTCTTTTAGAACATGAAGTACTTTCGTAAAAAAAGTTTTGTTTTCAGGAAAATTTAGTAATAGATTTTGGGCTATTTCCGTAAGATTGTCATTAAGCTCGCTTTGCTTTAGTGAGATCTGTTGAACTATCACCTCCGATCGAACTATTTTCTGCTGTGATTTTAATAAATTAAGTCTTCGATAAGCTTTTGCTCTCATTTGTTTCCTTATAATTTGCTCCAAATTGGCATGCTTTGCTAAAATTCCCTCTTCGATTCGGCCTTGAATGTTGGTATCATCCTTTGTAATATCATTAAGATCCGTTTGAATTCGGCGTAGCATATAAATCATGCGCTCAATTTTATTGACATTATCGATCAAATGTTTTTCAGATAAAAACTTTTTTTCATTACTTATTAGTTTTCTTCTATTGTGAACTTCATCAAGTCTGACCTGAATCTGAGAAGCATTTTTTAATTTTTTAATTTTATTTTGCAAATGCTCTTTGACTGATGCATTGACAAAAATTTGTTCCCGGTGCATAACACAATGTTCTAAGTCTAGAACAAGACTTTCCTGTGCTCGTTTAAGTTGACCATATCTTATATTCATGCGATGTATTTCAGATTTCATCAAACCGATTTCACCCTTTACAGATCGCTCCAATTTTGACCATTGAATAGTTTCCTCGAGTAATTTATATTTAGTTTCCCACGATAATGTTTCTCTATGGTTATCTACAACCAAATCTTTTTGATGTTCAATTTCGTTTTGCAGCTCATTAATTGTTCCTTCCAACTTCAATATGCCAAGCTCGGCAGCCTAAAATAAAATAATGGATATTATATAATATTATATTATATACCTGTGAGGCCTTAATTATACCTTAAGATTTTGGGTGTGCTCAGTCTGCTCGTGCTCAAATTCAGTTTCCTCTAAATCATGGTGAATCCTTTTCTTATATATTTTTTCATTAAGTAGTTCCAACTTTGACGTAAATTTTTTAATAAATAGCTCTAAGTCCTTAGCTTTTCTTTGTGATAATTCCAACTCTTGATCAATTTTAAGTGACTTTTGATTAATAATTGAGAGCTCTGAAACCAAAAATAAAAGTATATCGTTAGTTTGAATTAATTTCAAAAATACACGGTGGCCCACGTAAGATTTGCGCTAATAAAAAACAACGAATATATATTTTTCATCACCATCGAAAATGTGTTTAAAAATTGGGTCGACCGAATGGGCTACTGTAAAGCTAGCCGAAGCAGACAAGTGGTGTTTCATACTTTTGACTTTTTGTTAGTAATAAATCATATCTTTTAAACTAATAGAGATAATTGAGCCACAGAAATCCATTAAAACCAAACTTCCCCTGAAAAACAAATCTGAGTGTCACAGACGTTTTTTTTTGACGGTTTATAATTCCCCGTATTTGGACAGACGTTTGGTGTTTCATACTTTTGACTTTTTGTTAGTAATAAATCATATCTTTTAAACTAATAGAGATAATTGAGCCACAGAAATCCATTAAAACCAAACTTCCCCTGAAAAACAAATCTGAGTGTCACAGACGTTTTTTTTTGACGGTTTATAATTCCCCGTATTTGGACAGACGTTTGGATACAATAAACCAACTTACAAATGCTTGTCAAGAATAAAACTTCATTTAAGACAATGAAATCTATGAACTAACTGCATACTACAATTTTTATATTTACTTCGGTTTGTATTTAAAAATAAGAATTTTATAAACCGTCTCGAAAAAATTCGGTAAAAAAACCGTCTAACCTGACAAAGGTACCAATATGCTCGAACTTAAAAGTACCAAATTTCGGAGAATTAACGAATTACACGGGAACACTAAACTGAACTTTGTGAAATTTCCACGAATATTATATCAATAAAACCGTTTTTGTACCCTTGCAGAGGGTATTATAATTTCGCAATGAAACTTTCCCAAAAGTCTTCTTTCTATTGCAGGTAGTACATATGTCGGAGCGAGCCGGATCGGACCACTATATCTTAAGGCTCCCATAGGAATAGTAAGATTTTTTTATTTTAAATTTTATGTAGGCGTGGTGATTTTGAACAATTAGAAATCATGACAACCAAAACGTATTCAGTTCAGTTGAGTTCAAAGTGTTCATGTGTTCAGTTCAGTGCTCAGAGTTAAGTTCAAAGCTCTTAATAATAAAAAATAATAAAAACGTTTTCGGTTCAGCTTAACACTAAAACAGATCAACGTGAAAACAGTTTCATGTTTGGCTCAACAATATCAAAAGTTTTGTTTGAAAAATTGTTAAAAATTTCTACAAATTATTCAAAATGCCACCAATGTATATCGTTAACAATTAGCGCCTTGAAATACTCTAAAGAAAACAGAACAAGGCGTTAAGTTCACCGTTAAAAATAAAAATGTACATTGCTTTCTTTAACTTTTTATTTTAACTGCAATATAAACTTCGACTTGCCGAAGTTAAAAAAAATCGGTTTTATTAGTATCAGAAATCTTTAAATCGAAATTAAAGCATACAATGAACAATAGATTCAATGAATAGTTAAAAGATTTAATTCTCAGAATTGTTTTTCCATCAGAATCACAATGGGGACTATTTTGAGACTTCGGAAACTACAAAAGCTAGAAAGTTGGGATTACCCACAAATATTCTTGGGCTTCCTACGCAGCGCAAGTTTGTTTCATCGTGGTGCCACGCCCCCCTAACGCCCACAATCGTCATAAACGATTTTCAAATGTGTCTGGAGGCCACATCTTTTAAGATTTTAAAAATATATAAAAGCAATTTTATAGTGTTTATTAATACCTATCGAAATGTAGAAGACATTTTTCAAATCGGACCATTCATTAAAAAGTTATACGCAATCAAAATTGTTTATATATCTATCTCCCCCGCTCTCTCTTTAGCTGAGTTACGATTATTAGATTGTCGGGACACCAACCCGAGTACAGCGTTCGCACTCCCTTTAGCTGAGTGACGGGTATTAGATAGTCGGGACACCAACCCGACTATAGCGTTCGCTCTTGTTTACTGAATATATACGGTCAAGTGGCAAGTTCTGAAGCAAATAACTTATAAACGTTGGAGTAACCATATGAAAGGTAGTTCAGGCAGTTCAAATTTAAGAGGTTATACTCACACCATACTCGAAAACAAGAGAGAACGCTATAGTCGGGTTGGTGTCCCGACTATCTAAAACCCGTCACTCAGCTAAAGGGAGTGCGAGGGAGATGGATATATACCATTTTTTTGATTGCGCATAACTATTTAAAATCATTAGTGGGCGATTGTAGGAAGCCCAAGAATATGTGTGGGAAATCTCAACCTTCTAGCTACAGATGGAGAGACGGGCAGATGGACAGACGGACAGACGGACATGGCTATATCGACTCGGATCAAGAATATATATACTTTATAGGGTCGGAAACGCTTCCTTCTAGCTGTTACATACTTTTGCACGAATACAATATACCCTTTTACTCTACGAGTAACGGGTATAATTATCAATGTCTGATTGTAAGCCGAAACCAGACTCTATATTATTGTATGTCAAACAAAGCTTAACATCATCAGCATACATTACTACACGAGAATTTGTTATGATAGAGGGAAGATCGTTAAAAACAGAGTAAACAGCAAAGGGCCCAGATGACTACCCTGGGGCACTCTAGATGTCACGTGGATCTTTTTAGAAACAGCGTTCTTAAATATAACCCTCTGAGTCCTCCCATTCAAATAACTTGAAATCCAAGTTAAAAGATTACATGGAAACCCAAGCAAGTCTAGTTTAAATAAAAGAAGAGATTGGTTAACGGAGTCAAAGGCTTTACTAAAATCTGTACATGGGCATTTCCAGGGTGACGGACGCGACATTTTTTCAACTTAAACTTTAAAAATAAGAGTTACGCAGTATACATTTTTTACTTTTTATTTTTTTGTTCAATAGATCAGACGCTCTTGTATTTATGGTGAAAAAATTAAGATTATCTGTCCAGGCAGTTCTTAGATATAAAATAAAATAAGTGAAATACGGACGCGACAAAAATAGAACTGCAATTTTGAAAACTTTAGAAAAACCTTAAATTCTGCGAAACTGGAGGGCGTATTTTTTTGTTTTTTTTTCAGCATACCTGCTGAGTAACAGAACACATCAAAGCAAGTTTGGTGGCAAAACATTCAGCGGTATTTTTTCTAAAAATAGTGCAAGAATACGGACGCGACAAATACTTAAAAAAAAATTGCAACTTTTTATTTTGTTAAAATGTTGCAGAGCTATAATACGTGTTACTAAAGTTCATACCAGGGATCGTAAATAAGAGTTAACCTATTCAAAAAAATGGACATATAACTCTTATTTGTTGAGTTTTAAAAGAAAAATTGAAGCGTAAGAGTTATTTGTCAACTTTTATAATAAAAATTGGCAAATAAGAGTTATATGTCAATTTTTTTGAATAGGTTAACTCTTATTTACGATCCCTGGTTCATACTGTAAAGTTTGGCTAAATTATTTTAGCCTTATTCACCTCTTTTTAAGCGGTTAAAATTTAATTAATTCTGCTAGTAAGTGCAGAAATTAAGTCAAAATACAACTGTTAAAAAATATATCTCTATTTAAAAAAGTTAATCTTAGAAATATGTTGCACGTATAGAGTATTTTATTATATTGTGTTTTTAGGACTAAATGACTGGTTAAGTGCTTTCTCTTCGATAGCAAAATTTGTTGTAAATAATAAAACTATTAATAAATAAAGTTTATAACAAATAAATAAAACAAATCAAATAAAACAATTAGCTTCACAAAAAAATGATGAACAATTGTTTTCTAGTAATAAAAAATTGAAAATACGGACGCGACAGACTTTAAAATTTCTTTAAAAACATTAATGCGCTAATTTTTTTTGTCAACAAATTTTTATTAATTTGTTCCAAATATCCTTGCTTTAGGCATAAAAGCTGGTTTATATGTGTCGCAAATTCGACGAGTGAAAAGAAAAAATTAGGTTTTTTGATTACGGACGCGACATTAAAAATGTTTAAAAACAAACTTCAATAAAGACACCTAGTCCATTAATATTACAGAAGTCTTAATTTTTTCCTGACAGCACTTGCCTTAAACTAATTTGTAGGATTGGTTGCTTGATCTTGAGACTTCCACAGAAGGCATATCAATATTACAAAAACACAACAAAATGTTGCTGAGATATACAGTATGTGTTGCTCGTGTTTGAAAGCTGCATATCTTTGTGTAAAAAATTAATTTGGAAGGAAATGTAATTGATTCACAAAATATAAATCCCAATGCTATTTATCCATTTATTACAATAGATGACAATTCAAGTAGGTTGGTGGTAGTCGATCTTCGCTTAACGAAACCATGCTGACACGGTGATATTAGCGAGGAACATAAATGTTGCAAATGAGATGTGATAATACGTTCAAAGGCTTTTGGAATTGCCGACAATTTAGAAATGCCTCTATAATTCTGGGCATCCGCCTTCGCACCCTTTTTGGGAAGTGGAATATTAAAAGAGTCCTTCCAGATAGTTGGAAAAACTGATGATGAAATAGACAAATGAAGGAGTTTAAGAATTAGTTTGCAGATGCAAATTTACAACGATTTAAATACAATACTATTTTTCTATTTTGATTTTATAGCCTCTTCCCATAGAGTCCATCCGTTTGAAACGGTTGGGATTTTTGACGAATGTGAAACTCGTGTTCCCACAGAACTCCATCCACCATCCACCATCCAATAACAGCTGACTGAAGAGCAGTTGCTCATCTCAACATAAACGAAGGGGGGTTTCAACTCAGCAAAACTGTCGTAACATATTGTTCTCCTAATCTTATTGTAGAATAATACAATAAATAGATTAAGAAAATAGTTTAAAAACATATTTGAACGTTTATAACATATCCTACAACGAGTATGCATACATATTGCTGATTGAGGGAGAGCCTAACCTCCCGTACCCACACTACGCTCTTACTACGCCTCTGCCTAGCCAATATTATTATGAAAAATGTGTAAACAAAACCAAATTTGTGCTGTTTTTGGTAATTTATAGCAACTTTGAAACTTTATAGGAGTACAAAGTAAACTTTTAATTAATATTAGTTATATTTACGAAGTCCAGAACATATTCTGACACTTTGCTGCAAACATTGATGTTTTCGTACCCACAACAGCTTACATTTTGGCCCACACATAACAACCTGCTTGCGAACGCTTTTCCGCTCATAACTAACTACAAATAGTTCAACGATTGCCAAAAAACAATGAACTTAGGCATAATTTAATTTTTTCCCGCCATCGATTTGATTTGTTCTTGCAGTCATCGTTCCAATTTTCACAGTCAAGAGGAAGAATTCAGAGTTGCACCGAGAAAACATCGCCTAACTATCGCATAAAAGAGCCCGTCAAAGTCCGTCAAAATTGGATGGCGGACTAACTGGGAAATTTTCGGAACGGCAAAACCTTACGGACCATCCGTTCAACGGATGGTGGATGGTGGATGGAGCTCTGTGGGAAGACCCTATTACATAGTTTTTTTCATTAGTTTACACTTAGAACCATTTTAATTTGAGATCGTATTGTAAAGCTAAACTATGTGCGGGATCATTAAATTGCAGGCACAACTTAACGTCATCTGCATACATAAGTACATGTGACTTCGTTAAGGCAAGAGGAAGGTCATTTATAAACGTTGTTGTTGGCACAGCTAAAACTTACTCTCCCCCCGCTTACTCATTCCCGTGCAGTCTCTCCTGCTCTCTTACTCTCGTAGCTTTGTTCTCTTTGCACTGTGGTTCGGAATATCGCGATAATGGCTGTCTGTTGTTCAAAGAAATGCAAGTCGTTGATTTTGGCAGGAGAACAGAGCATTCCGTGCCATTCGTGCGACAGTATTTTTAATGCTAAATGTCTTGGCTATTCGGGTTCGCAATGCAATCGACATGAGAAGTGGCTTGCGATACTATTGTGAAGAATGTATTGCTTATGAAACCCAGGCAATCTTTATATGCGGCTCACAAAAAGCACTGTAAGGGAAATAATTCGAAACAGCCGTAGAAATACGGATCTGCTTGTGGCGCTTGAGTCGCAGCTCACTAGCCGCATGCTATCTGAGCCCGATTCTCCAAAGCGTAAAAAGATAGCGGTCGGTAGACAACCCACGGTAGTCGCTAGTGAAACTCTCTCTGACGATCCGGGGTCTGCAGCACAGCAATCGATCTCAGCTGCCGCACAAATGGTACTGAGGTCGAAAGGTAAAAAAGATTCGTTTTCCGAATGTAAAGGACGTGAGATTTTGCCGCATGAGACACCCGAAAATTCTGTTGAAAAAAATACAGAAATGATTCCAACGCCGCATGTTGACTTAACGTCTGGAGTACCGACTGGAAATGTTAGTGCAGCCATAAATGCAGTAGTACCAAAACCTGTCTCATGCGGGGTACCTTTTTTTTTTCTTTTTGGTATAAGCCGAAGTAGGCACATTTTTAATGAACACTCCTCACAAGAAAATAGTTCTTGTTTTCATGTTTGTCGTCATATAGTTAAAGAAAAAGAATCCCGAAATCTGCGGGGTACCTAAAACAGTTACCTGCACTCAGAAAAAAAAAATCCTAGATTAAAGGAAACATGGACTACATTGCTTAAAGTGGAGATTTAAGGCCATTGTGGACTTAAAAATGGTAAAAATGGCAATAAATGTTCAATTTAAGGCCATAAATTTTAAGGAATCAATAGCGTGAAAAATAGTCCACTACCTACAAATTAACAAAAAATAAAAAAAATTAAAAACAAATAATTTTTTACATTTGGAGGGAAATTATTATCTTGGTACTTATCAAAAGTTTACCCATATATGGGTATATTTAAGAAAATATTATAAACTAACACAAATACTTTTATTTTTCTATTTTCAAGATTATTTTTCTTAATTTTAGGGTTTATTACCGTAAAGTAAAGAAACATTATTAATGATTTGTTAAAAGGGTCATAGGATCATTCCATGTGAAACGTGACAGGCAAATTCTTAAAAATCGTTTTAGAGTTAGGCTTCGATTTGGAAATTCACGCAGCATTTAAGATTCGTTTGAGTTATTTTAATTTTTGGTATGCAATTTGTCACAATTTAAATTTAAAACTTAAAATAAAGTATTTCTTAGGAGACATTTAAAACTAAAAAAAAACTCTGTACGATACACGCGGTTTCCGAATAAAAAAATTATCCTCATATCAAGTAGGTAAAAAAAAATGGTGAATTTACAAAACCTTATTATATAATTATTAATTATTTTTAAACCTTTTAAATACCAAATATTTAAATTTGTAATATCTAATTAATAATTAACAAAATAAAGATTTTTTATATACACTTGTATACCACATATCGCTTAGACACATGTACTTAACATGCCCCTGAAGCGAGAGGACCCCGGTTCGAGTCCTACTGGTGCAAATGAGTTGGAAGTTTTTTTCAGTTGTAAAATGCATTTACTAATATCAATAAAAAATAAAAATAAAAAAAAATAATAACAAATTTTTGTTCCTCGGCTGAATCCTGACCTTTCATCCCTGGACATTACGGCCTATATCAGTAACAAAGTTCAGATTGATGATCTAAAGGTTGAACAAGCTAATTTTCCATATGCTAGGGAAGTATCATCATTTAAGATCGGTGTTCCATGTGCTCATTTTGCAACGATGTGCTCAGCCAATTTTTGGCCTGCAGGCATTTTTGTTAAAGAGTTCGAAGCTAGAAAAAAGAAAATTCGTTCAAAGGAAGTTAAAAATTCCTTTAAAGAGCCATCCACATCTTCATCTTTATCTGTCTCAAAAAAATAGATTCTTTCCTTCTGCTTTCCTATCAGAATACAAGAGGTTTACAAAGTAAGTTGACCAAATTGTATACTCATAGTTTTTCCTTGTCTTCCCATGTTATTGTGTTCACAGAAACTTTGTTAAAATCGGAAATTCTTAGTTCCGAAGTCTTTCCAAGTAATTACACACCTTACAGGCTTGATCGCCCCTTCCGACGTGGAGGTGGAGTTTTAATTGCAGTTGACTCAGAATTAACGTCTGAAGAAATAACGTCCGACGGAATAATTGACATTGAATTTCTGTGTATAAAACTATCCCTTCCGGGTATTTCTATATACATAACATGTTCTTATATTCCGCCGTCATCCGAATTCCCAATATCAAGTAAACTGTCAGGTAGGGATCAGTTAATAGTTTTAGGTGACTTTAATATACCTAGGGCGACATGGTCCACCGTTGATACATCGAATATATTGTTTTCTTCAACGCAGCATGATTTTCTTGATGGTTTGCTTGATATTTCGTTGTCTCAAGTATACCTTGTACAAAATTTCTTAGGACGATTACTGGATCTATGCTTTTTTTCCAGTCCAGATTGTGCTTGCATAGCTAAAACCTCTGCAATTACTTTACCGGAAGACCCATATCACCCAACGCTGGAGCTGACTATTGACACATGCACAAAGTTAAATGAAATATCTGAAAAGTCAGCTAAACGCATCCCCTGCTTTCGTAGAGCAAACTTTGCACTTATCAATAGCCTTATAGCTTGTTCGGATTGGTGTAATCTGTACTTATGTACTAATATGACTAAAGCTTTTAATATATTTTATAATGCATTCAACGCTGTTTTTGATAAATGCGTTCCTACGTATTATCCTAAAATTTCAAACCAACCACCATGGTTTAGTAAAGAGTTGTCACGACTTAAAAATGTGAGGTCTAGACTCTACAAAAAGTTTAGAGCTTCCGGATCACGAGCTGCCTTTTCTCGATACTTAAGTGCTCGGTCGGATTTTGCCGTGCTTAACGCTAAGTGTTATAAAAACTATTACGCTCGTTGCAAGACGCAGTTTACACTGGATCCAAAACAGTTTTATAATTTTGTTAACACAAATTTTGTTAAATTTGAAAATTCTGCCGCAAGCACTGATCAGGCCATAGCCGATCTTTTTGCACAGTTTTTCCAAACCACCTATTTTTTGTGTAGACCATTGCACAAACTTTTTACTTTGTCTTTTGAAACGTCAAATTTCCCGCATAGATGGAAAAAATCGTTTGTTATCCCGCTTTGTAAAAAGGGGAGCAAATTGAACGCATGTAATTACAGAGGTATTTCAAAGCTATCAGTTATTCCGCACGTCTTTGAAAACATTATTACGCCCCATTTGCAACACAGGTGTAGGTCTCTTATTTCATCTTGTCAACTCGCATTTATAAAACGTAGGTCAACGACAACCAACCTTTTGGAGTTTACTTCATTTGTAATTTTACTGTTATTAAACTGTAACAAACTGATTTTTATGGTTTGCTCGCTACGTAGTCTGTGAAACCTCGAATGATAAGTAAGACCAGTTTAAAAAAAATCGATGAAATACACCATAAGGGAAACCATTTTTTTTATAAGTGCTAAAAACGTTTTTGACACTTTTTTAATTTCTAACTCGAGTTGTGGTGTGTATTTTTAGCCGTGTATTTTTAACGAAGCCATTTATGCCAGTATGTTGGCTTTTTACTAACTTTTTAGACTTTGACGTGGTGTAGCTTCTAAACTAATAAATGGAACTTAATGCTGTGTAAAACAAAGTTAGGGGGCATTTTATTACCTGTAAAATAAGTCTTTGATGGTGTTCAGTCGCAGCAATAGTTATAAGTTAGCGCACTGAAGTATCATATATCGCGTCAAGCCGTCAGCAACATTATCAATGACCCACTTATTGGCACAAGCTTATTCTGCTGAATTGTAACTGGGATTGCTTCCATTAGCGGATTTGCCAATTATTCATAATAACCAACACTTTTCTTTATTTATTCTGTTAACCCAAGCACTTTTTACCTATAAATACCGTTAAGTTTATTCGATAAAATCAGTAACAATTCTGACTCTTACAATCAAGTTGTACTCATTCACTCCGCACCGAACAGAGTCTGTCGCTCTAGTCTTCAGATCCTCATACGCAAACCTTAGTCCAACTGGTTCAAGTTCTAGTTGCGACGACTTTAGGCAGACAGTTTATGTACTGTATGCCAGGCATCTAAGCTAAGCAATTAAAATTTTGGTGACCCCGACGTGATCTCACCAAGAGATCACATCCTAGAACACAACGTTGGAGATATCTTCCATACGAGTCCTTTTACCCAAGTCGTCAACAAGGCGACAGATTAAGGACACCTGAGCAAAGTCGACTCAAGAACTTGGAAGACTGGTCGACAATTTGATAGAATCGGTTGTGATCCCGGACACATTTTTGAAGTTGTCAACAGGCGACACTTTGAAACCAGAATCAAACATTCTCAGAGTACGAGAACTCAGCACCACAGTTGCTGTCATCAAATTCATCCAAATCATTCATAAGTGTTAAAAGCTTCTTTGACCAATTCGGTTGCGAATAGGAGCGTATCTAACTATACAAGCAAATAAAACACTCCCAACGGGACAGAAGTTTTTAAACACAAGGTAATAAAAATGAGTGACATGGATGAGCAAGCAATCACAGTTGCATTAGACGTGCAAGAAAATAGCAGTCATGAAATCTCAAAATTTATCATAAACTTTAAAAAGGATTCATCGGAGAGAAAATCAAGTCCGAATTATTATCAAACCAGATTAACCGCACTACCGAGTCCTAAACACAGGAATGTCGGAAAAATCTTCTAATAGACACCCGAAAAACTCAATTTGTGCTTCGACAGCAAGCGAAAAAATAGCTTCTTGTGAATTCTGTAAAAGAGGAAATCATCCTTTATTCAGATGCGATGAGTTCCGATCTAAGGCTGTATCCGAGAGATTAAATTGGGTACAGAACCAGGAAATGTGTGTAAAGTGTTTTAGCAAATACCATAAGTCAAAAGACTGTTAAAGGCTGACATGTTTCAAATGCGATAAGAAACACAATACGATGTTGCATTTAGAATCAAATTTAGGAGATCCGACAAACCTTGTTGTAGGCGCTGCAATTACTGACCATAACATCTTACTAGCCACAGCCAAAGTGGCCATAGAAACCAAATCCGGAAAAGAGGTGAACCTCGAAGCACTACTCGATTCAGGATCTCAGATAAATTTGATTCCTGAACAAATGGCATCAAGGCTTTCGGCGCAGAGCACTATTACTCCTTATTACTACCAAATCAGCAGCAAACAAAGGCGGGAGGACCCATCCTTCAGAATACCATGTTCGGATGGACTGTAGCAGGAACAATTCCCAGTCCAGAAGACAAGTTATTAAAGATTTGTGCAGCCGAATCAACCGAAGAAAGATGTCAGCTGCCAATGAAGCCAGCTAAAAAACACTTATTGAAAAATCTCTCGCTAGTGCAAGGCGACAGGAAACTGCTACCTTCTGAACATTCTTTAGACCTGGGGGCAACACTGGACCAAGGTACTAAGCCTAAGACATGGAAAAGCAGCAATGGAAGACCATGTCGCAGAACGTGAAGGAAAGGCTACTTGTATTAATAAAACCAGTTAACCTGCCGGTTGTGAGTTGGCCGATGGAAAAAATAGTAAAGACATAGCCTGGCAAAGATGAATACGTACGTGTAGTAGACGTAAAAACTGCGTCTGGCGTATTTCAGCGATCAATCACGCGTCTTGCGCCGCTTCTCAAAGATGAAGTGTCGACAAAGCCACATAACAGTTCCATGGAAGGAGAAATGGTCCCAGTAAGGAAGAAAGTAAAAATTCCAGTTCCACCAACATTACTAGCAACGCTACTTATTCTTCCGCTCCCAATGGGGCAGCCAACAAATATAACTCAGTTCGCCAATCAGCCCGGAGAATTCTATGAACGACTTGGCACTGCAAGAACGGCAATTTCGAAATGGATCATCATTGCTTTTTATGATTTGAAACCATATTGGAGCGATATGAGCATATTGTTCACTGGGATTAAGGAGCTCAGGCACAAATGTTCTGAGCTGCATAACGAAAACGCATGCAACTCTTTATTTGAGCATTTTCAACATGTATATGGCGAGCTACAACAAGGAAGTTATCTGATTAACCATTCCCGACAGCGAAAATCACCACTTGATACAGTAGGTAACGTGGCTAACTCACTATTTTGCGTACTTGACGCCAGGTACGCAGACGACATGGCCAAAGTCATAAATGAGGTCAAATCCCGAGAAGACGTATTGATGATGCTACGCAAAATCCAAGCGTCGATCTTGGATTCTACTATAAACGTAGTCAGGAAAAGCGAGTCATCCACTGATAACCGCATCAGAAATTTGGAGCATCAACTAGCAACCCTCAACAAGGAACGAGGCAGATATCAAGGCGACCACTTACAGCGAGCATTTGTATTCTTAACTGCCCAGCTAACCCTGCTGGCAACTGGAATGCAGCGGATGCAAGGGGAAATTGCCACCGTTCTTACCGGCGTTCGTCATCGAACCATCAGTCCCATGCTGGTAACTCCTAAGTAGCTAAGAAACCAATTAGACAAAATTCGGCATCATCTACTTCCAGATCAGATGTTGCCGGTCTCGTCGGAAAATGTAATAGAACTCTATAAAATCATGCGCGCTGAGCGAACCACAACTACAGATCATGTTGTATTCAAAATGACAGTGCCTCTGGTATCAACAGCACAGCAGGAAGTCTTCAGCATCATCCCCATCCCGACGTGGAAATCAGGAGGCTGGAATCGATTCGACATTAAGGTGTCTTAATCATAGCTGTAAATTCCCATAGAGATCAATTCATTGGTCTTACTGAGGATGAGTTCGAGCAATGTCTAGTATTATCCAACAACGAACACATTTGCTTTAACCATCAAAGCTCATTCAACGCTGAAAATCGGTGTGAATTTTAGCTATTCAACAACAAATCTGAAATTATTAAGTCGAAAGCAGATTGGATTTGGTTAGGACAACAAAACAGATGGATGTTTGCGACCCACAACCAAATAGAACTACAAGCTGTATATAACAACGCCCGTTGTGGAAGATACATCAGAGTCAGCTCGAGAGACTGCAACCCAACCATCTGAATCAGACAAACTGGATCGTCTACAACACCGGCTGGCTAAGCTCAAGGATACAGCACGGTCAAATCAATTTCCCACTGTGCAGCGTATCCTGCGTTAGCAATATCAATAATACCGACGGCGATTCGTCAACTGGAAGCCACGACATCGGACGTGCAACAACCAAGAGAACGACGAGCAGCCATCACCTGAACCTACCCCACGTAGTTTTGCGTTCAACATTAGCGATGGTTGAACACTTGTTCAACGGCCGGGAGAATGTTCAGTCGCAGCAATAGTTATAAGTCAGCGCTCTGAAGTATCATATATCGTATCAAGCCGTCAGCAACATTATTAATGACCCGCTTATTGGCACAAGCTTTTTCTGCTGAATTGTAACTGGGCTTGCTCTCATTAGCGGATTTGCCAATTTTGCATAATAACTGTTCGCGCCAAAGCGGCGCTTCCCGTTTCGTGGGAACCGCCCCTGGAGTCTTAACAGTCGATAGAACAGTTTTTTCCAGACCTTCGCATCTCGCTCTCTCGCACTGTTAAGTGTCTCCACGCCGCTCTCCAAGCCGCTCTTGAAATCTTGACCCCGTAGCGATGAATTATTCAACACTCTGGATTGACCACACACCCCTGCTCGAAAAGCCGCACCGTCATTTTATGGTCCTTCGAGCCGGATAATTCCAGAAGAGGAGAAGAAGTTCCAAGCACCAGCGATCAGCCGGCGGATTTTTCCTAATTTCTCATCAATTCAAGATAAGTACGACCGTTCTTATTTCTACTTACATATTTCTGCCGACCAGCCAGATATTTCCGATTTTTCCATTCTAACTTGTTATACCTGTCTGATCGGCCATTCCAATGTGCATACGATCGCCATATTCCGGCTTCCTTTTCGTATTGCTATTTCCATCTTCATACGGTCGCCATTTTCCGGCTTCTTTCATCATATTTCCCCATTTCCATTTCATGTTCATACGGACATATAATCCAGATGCACACTCTTTAATGTACGTACATATGCCTGACCATCTCAACATATGTACGTAAGGAAACATACGAGTACCTCCATTCGCGTTACACCCAGCTAACATTTCTACAGCGACATTTACCATACAGTCCACATTATCTCCCATTTCCAAATTTATTAAAAATTACAAATTTAAAATACAATTTATACACATGCATTACCGAGTTTCCACAAACACACATATCCATACGCCCATACATACACACATATATATGCCTAATGCATGCTTATTAATATACGAACATATCCATTTCAACATATGTACATAAGGGGAAAAGTCGTACCGTAACGTAAGGCAACGTAAGCACGATAACCCACATGCGTTCTTTCGCGGTACACCCTACAAACATTTCGAAAGCGACATTTACAATACAGTCCGCATTATTTATAATTTCCAAATATAAGAAGTACTATATGCACACATATAATCCTGATGCTTGCTGATTAAGATACATATATATATATATGTGGGAAGACTATTTCGGGGTCCGAAAAATAAGAAGACTTTTAACCTTTATTCCCATAAACAATGCACCAACCTTTTATTAAATGTTATTATTTTTATTATTAAGGCACCCACTAAAAATCTATAAAGAATCGATTACTTAAAGATTATTTCGGGGACATGATAGGTAAGCGTAATTTTGGGTACTAAGACCTCAAAGTAGTCGACAAATAAAGGACTGCAATTTTTGGTTTATATATATTTCTATGACATGTTTATTTTGGGTACATTTTTGCAAGGTTGCCACCTTTTGAAAAATATGAAAACACAACGGTTTTTTTGGGGACAGCGGAACAGTAGAATGAAATAGCAATATATGGTCAGTTTCGAGACCATTATATATAAGGCGTATAACAGAGACAGTGCCGCCAAAATGATCACATCATCTACTGTATAATATTAATATTAATATATCATAAACGAAATGGAATTACTTGAAACATATACATAACGCATTTTTTAGAGACAATGTCTTCAAAATAACCAAAGCAAGTGTTTATAAGCATACATAGCAGGGGAATGAACGGGATATAAATGTATATTTCTGAATTTGTATATATAAGGCGTATAAAAGGGACAATGTCGCCAAAATTATCATAATGTCCGCTTTTTAATACTTTTCCCATATTTTTAAAAACGAAATGGAATTACTTGAAACATACATATACATAACGCATTTTTTAGAGACAATGTCTTCAAAATTACCAAAGAAAGTTTATATAAGCACACATACGTATTATTTATATTGATATAAAAAATAGACTGCAATATCTAAACACAAGGGTATAAAGCTTAATGCAGGACATCAAATTAATTACAGTTTACTCAAAATTTAATTTAAATGTAAACTGAATAATGTCGGCAACAACCTCGAGGTGGTATTCTTAGGTACATACATCAATACAAACTTTAGCCGAATGTCGTCCGAAGAGATATTCCCATTGTTTCTAAAAAAGGATGCTTGGTTCTAACATTTTCCCTTTATTTTGCTATCGTTCCTTTGACAGCTATGTGATACAGTCGTCCTATTTGCATACCCTTATAAATGCCATTTTTGCTTCAGCCATGTGCCACATCCGCTTTAAGGGGGGCATCTTTGGCATCAAAAAATCAATTAACTTTGCGATTTTTTCTATAAAAATTCAAACCTTTTGTATATTTTTGATTGTCATTTTAAAAACGTCGACTACTTTTTATAGCCAATACTATCGGCTAATATATTGGTGGCAATGCGATTGCTGTAACACTATTAAAAACATGGCGTTTTGCGGTAATCACTGTATCTCCGCAAAAAATTTATGGATTTCCATTCTGCCTTTACATTTCGTTTAAGAATAAAAAGAATTCCCGCCCCTGGGAAGCTCGATCTTTAATTTTATATTTTTTAGAATTTTTTTTTCGATTTTTCAAAGTGACTTATACCCAAACAGCTGATCAATTAATCAAAGCACGCTATTTTTCGCGCTTTACAGCACAATTCTGTGCCCGAACAGCACTCTGTAATTGTTTCTCATTCAGATAAATTAAAGGAGTCGAGAAGGCCGATTTGCTTTTACGAACAGTTTATCTGGTCTCTAAATTTTTCGGACAGATAGCTATCGGGGACTTTTTTTTCACTAGTCGAAAAATATTATTCTTTGAAGTGTGACCGAAGAAACGGCACACAAATCAATTGACGCCAATAAAAAGAATTCCCGCCCCTGGGAAGCTCGATCTTTAATTTTATATTTTTTAGAATTTTTTTTTCGATTTTTCAAAGTGAATAAAGCGTT
This sequence comes from Drosophila lutescens, assembly GCA_037075285.1. Classification (NCBI taxonomy): domain Eukaryota; kingdom Metazoa; phylum Arthropoda; class Insecta; order Diptera; family Drosophilidae; genus Drosophila; species Drosophila lutescens. The sequence goes on along the minus strand of JBAMCF010000948.1, from coordinate 10,698 downwards.
TTTCAGATAAAAAAACTCGACTTTGGGTAAAAAAAAATGTATTTTAAGTTGAAAAATAAACAAAAAACTCTTCCCAGGGGGCAAGTTTTTTTTATGCAGAAAAATTTGCGACAAGTTTGAAAACGATCGGTTGAGCCGTTTAGAAATGCCGATAATCACGGACTTTTAAAACGTGCTTTCTAGAAAAATGCACTTAAACTTGTCACATGTAAAACACACATAGAGCACTTTAAAAAAGACGTTTTGCGGTTATCACTGTATCTCCGCCAAAAATTGACGGATTTCCATTCTGCTTTTACATTTTGTTTAAGAATAGAAAAAACCCGCCCCTGGGAAGTTTTTACTTTTATTTTTTAACTTTAAATATTTTTTTTAACTGTTTAAAATCAAAAATAATTTTCTTTTTTAATTTACTAAAACTTACTTTAGCCTTACTTTAAAAGTTTTTGTCCGATTGACTTAAAACTATTTTAGTATAATCTCAAAATGTTATTCTACAAAAAAAATTATAAAAATGATCGGTCTAGCGCCCCAACAAATTTTTCAATTCGCATAATTTCTTCAAAATGTATGCCTGACATATGTATGTATGTGCAGAAAAACACAGGGTCAGAATAGTAAAAATTAAGAATGACAGAATCTAATTTTTGACATAGCTTTGTACTAACATACGTTTCCTATTGTCGCAAAAGGTATTTACATACATATCATAAAGTCCGTTCACACTGGCACTCAAATCTCAGAAAATTTCCTTCATATACCATTGTGGTTCTTATTTTTATACCTTCTGCACACTGCCGCTTAAAAATGCAACAGCAAACTGTGTTTCCACAGAGAATCGCTTTAGCGCGCAGCTTATCGGCATATACAACCCCGAAAGAAAGAGAACGTGCCAATTTAATGGTCCTAAAAATTTTGTCAAAAAATGAGAAATGCATCCAGACAAGCGTAGGCCACGAGAATTTTCGCAAATTAGAAATGTTATGACCCTTTTAAATATTTATATGAGAATTGAGATCATTACCCGAGTTCAAGACTCTTTGGTCGTGCACCAACATACATTTTTTTTTATAACAGCTGACTTGGGCCATTCCTTACCCAAAAAAATCCGAAACGCCAAATACAAAAATCCCTGCTAAGGCATTTTGGCTTTCTCGAGCATCAGTGTGAGAGCTAGCTTTGACAGGGACTTGGACTCCCTGCTAAGCGACTTCGGCTCGATATAACGACAGCTGATTTCCCAAAGCCAACTAAGAGGAAGAAACGAAATCACAGCTGACTTTGCCTTTGACTTATACCCAAACAGCTGATCAATTAATCAAAGCGCGCTATTTTTCGCGCTTTACAGCACAATTCTGTGCCCTAACAGCACTCTGTAATTGTTTCTCGTTCAGATTAAAGCCTAGTACTCAGTACGACGAAAACTGCTAGCTAAGCATAGGAGTAAGCGAGAGGCAAATAGGTAGCTAACGCCTTTAGCTGGGACTTTTTCCCACCTCGGTACTCAGTTGAGCTAAGGAAATAGTAAGAAAATACCACAAAAATACTAGATTTAGCCGATGAACTCCGATGAACGCCTTTAGCCGCCGACCAAAGAATAAAAAATTTGATCTTTGGCTGTGTTTGTGCAAAAGCGGTGTGCCAATAACAAATTGTAAATGGAAGGAAAACCCCAAAAACCAATGAAAAACTGCCTGTAGGTGTTGCGGCAATACATATTTCATGCCAACAGCGAATTTAAAGCTTGCGACCCAGGTCGGCTCAACATTTTGTAATATTTTAAAATTGGCGCCAGTTGATGTTTGCTGTTTGTCAACAAACCCAGCTGATTGAGAGTAAGACCATGCTACATGCATTGCGGATGAACTCCGAAAACTTCGGCCACACCAAAAGATTAATATTTTCCGACTAGTAAAACTCTTAGCCGAACTGAGTACTAGGCTTAAAGGATTAAAGGAGTCGAGAAGACCGATTTGCATTTACGAACAGTTTATCTGGTCTCTAAATTTTTCGGACAGATATGTAGCTATCGGGGACTTTTTTTTCACTAGTCGAATAATATTATTTTTTGAAGTGTGACCGAAGAAACGGCAAACAAATCAATTGACGCCAATTTTGAAAATATTTTAATAAGTTGAAGTTCTCAAACTTTAAATTTGCTGTTGGCGTGGCGATATGTATTGCCGCAACTCCTGCAGATGTTTTTTTAGTGGTTCCTGGGGTTCTCCTTCCATTTTTAATTTGTTCTAGGCACACCGCTTCTGCACAAACTCAGCCAAAGATCAAATTTGTTATTTTTTGCTCCGCGGCTAATAAGGTTTATCGGAATTCACCCGCTAAATCCGGTACTTCTTTTGGTATTTCCTTAGCTCATCTGAGTACTGTGATGAAAAAACGCACGGCTAAAGGCGTTAGCTACCTATTTGCCTCCCGCTTACTCTTATGCTTAGAAAGCAGATTTCGTCGTTGTGAGTACGAGGCTTTGTGGAGAAAAAATCGCTGAAGCGGAAAAAAACCGCTGAAGCGATAACTCCCTCTGTGTGCACAGGCATTTAGAAATATTCGCGGTATTCCCTAAACAGTTGAATTGTGGAATTTTGTTCAGATGTTAGTCACCTGTTCCATATTAAGTCAGCTTTCAGAAATTTCAGCAATTCAACAACCCTGAGACTGTTGAAAATGTTCTTGAATCGTAGAATGTCAATTCTGAAACATTTTACTATTTTCAGCTCCCAATATTTACCTTCAGCCTAGTACTTACATCGTCGAAAACCATGAGGTAGCCATAGGAGAAAGCGAGAGGCAAATAGGTAGCTAACGCCTTTAGCCGGAACCTTTTTTCCCCGCGGTACTCAAGTGAGCTTAGGAAATATATAAATACTAGTGAAACTCTTAGCCGATGTGAGTATTAGACTTTTAAGTCCATTAAGGAGGTCTATTAGTAGTTCTTATTACTTTCCTTACAATAATAAATCGAACGGAACTTTCTCTTTCTCTCTTTTATTAACATGTACTCATTCTGAAAATTAGCTAACTTTTTTTTCAGAATTTAGCCGCAGTTTCAGAGATCCTTTCAGTGTGAACAGTCTTAAGTATAAGACAGTTTACACAGGAAAAATCTTAAGACACATTGTTTATTGAAATATTATTGAAATTCTAGAGGATAACAATAGACAATTTATATTAAAGGATTGCACCAACGATGAATTGCATAACAGCATATTCAATTTTCAAAAACGTATATTCGTTATTATTTGTTAAAATAACACCTTTATATTAATTTAAAAAATCTTGGTCCAATGAGAAACAGAAAATGTGGGCCTTTTTAAGGTGAACTCTATATACGAAATTGAATTAAATGCGCCATATTTAAGATTTTATTGATACGTAATGTTAAATATGATATACATTTTTTATTTATTTATTTATTTATCAAATTTTATGAAGTTGCACATGTTCTATTTCGCTTAGTGTAATAAAATATACAAAAAAAATATACAAGCTCCACTAGCTTATAATTCTGCATTTCGTCTTTTGTAATTTTGCAAAAAACGTAATCATAACGTGTGGATGTGGTGGTTTCTTAAAAGCAAGGAGATGAGTAGATAATAAAATTCTTCGGTACTCAACAATTTGTTGCAGTACCAATGTAAGTACCTCAAAACTTCTTAAGGTATTTGGAAATCTGAACGTATGTAAAATAAAAGGTAACGAATTATTTGTATACTTCGGTACGGTAAAAGTTAGAATTTTTTCATTGTGCCCGTGTTACAAAAGCCAGCCAAAGTTTATATTTTTCTTAGGAGTACAAGTTACATAAAAAAAAATTATATTTGTTTTTGGTATTATTTTTACAATAATTATTCGAGCTTTCTATGGAACCTTTATAATATAGTCATGCGTTTTTGAGTTTAATTTAATTTTAAATTATGAAATATAAAAAAAAATGTATTTCCCAAAGTAGATGAGACTACAATACCCGTAGAAAACGTGAGTTTCAGGCGAAATCGATTCTTTTGGAGTAGTTGTTATTTTTGTTCTGACGTTAAGTGCGTTAAACTCAACCAAAACTCAACCCAAACTTATTTTTAGGCCATTATTATTTATAATTTGATAATAATTTTGCTTGTAATTTGATAAACTAGTAAATCGACTATCTACATATATTAAAATTTAAAAATTAAGCGATTAAGCATTTCAAACTACGCTTGCTAAAAATTATAATAATTTATTATACAGTTATGCGTTTAGTTGCCGAAATAATATATCTTACTCTAATCAATTATACTTAGGTGGCCACCGCTTACATATCAATATTGCAACTTAAGTGTTTAAATTTGGTCAATTTTTCTATATTAACTCCATTTTCAGAAATTTTTCCAATTCAACGATCTTGAAGCTTTTGAACTCCTGAAAACTGGAGTTGTCACCTTATTTCATTTAAAGACCATGCCAAAATAGAATCACAAGATATATTTTTAATTCCTTAAACATTAATAATCATTTTTAACATTAACCTATAAAAAATAAATTATACGAACCAATTTTTACATTCGAAAAATATAGCAATTACTAACAGAGATTTAATACCCATTTTGTATGTGTTAAATTTATATTTTATAAAGTTTTAGTAAGAGTCACATTGTCTTTTACAATAAAAGCAAGTTAATTAAAAAATACTTTTATCATCTTTATATTTTAAAGAACAAGATGCAGTTCTACATCTTTGCGCATCCTTTTATTTTTAATCACAAGATGCAATGCAATGGGCGCCAGCCCATTTATCGAACTTTCTTTTTTAAAGAAATCGCTTGTCACTTTAATTCCGGAAATCAAAGTGAAACGGTACTATTCGTTAATAATTTTCAATATTACATTTAAAATGTGGTTTTTAGTGCATTGTGGCGAGTACCATGTGCTCCCCAATGAAAAAATAACAGTTCACAATAAAAATAACTGTATTGCTAAATTTCAAGGTGGTAAATTTGAAGCTACTGTAATTAAGAGCTCAAATGACAAAACAATGCTAAAGAAAATGTGCGACAAATTAAATGGTGAGTATGGAACATTGTAATTGTTAATTTTCCTTAACATTATAATTTAATTGGAAAAACCTGTCAACAATTTCTACATTTTAAAATATCGCAACTATTCACATATTATACAGATCAGCAATGCCGGGATTGTTTTTAAATTTTAACATTGGCAAATTTTATTTTTCTTATTTTATGTACATATGTACGTAAGTATTGCCATTAGTCGCCATTTTTGGCGCGCGAATGTACTTATGTACATACATACATACATACAAATATTTAAAAATGGCGCAGAGCTTACCCACACACATTTGTAGGTAGTTAATATTTTTTGGGTTTTTCAAATTAAATTAATTTATATTACACAGTTAAAATGTTTGAAATATTTGCAAGTTAAAATTTAATAAACCATTTTATTCTTGCAGCCACCAAAAAATGTACTTTAAATGAACGACCTATTCAACATGTGTCTGTCGTTTTGAAAAGGGTTAAACCTTCGGACTTCAATCTTGGAGGTAAATAAATATAGGAAAACAATTATATATAAAACAATTTTTCTAAATTCGTCCATAAAATTTCCAGTCACTGCCGGTTCATATTCGCCTTCTAGTTTTGAACCCAATAGCCTAAAAAGAGAGGAGGACTGCAATCAAGAGGGTAAATGTAAATATCTTTTATTTTTTTTGGATGCTAAAAATTGTGAATTCGGAAAGACACTTTGTTTTGACGAAATTAACTTTTTCTCACTTTTAATATGCTCTCCTTTACATTCTAATGTAAATTAATTTGTATTTTTTAGCTGTTTATGGAAAACTGCCTGCCTCGGACACAGGTTCTACAAACTCGGCTATGTCTCTGAACTGCAAAGCTACATCGGAAGATTGTGCCCAATCCTTCGACTGCAATACTGAAGGTAAATCAGTTCGTTATAAAACCCACACAATTTGGGAAAAATAAATAACCTGATTCATTTTTATTGAAATCTGGTTCCATATTCTTTTATTTTTAGCCTATAGCCACACGCACAAGTCACCAAAATCATTCTCAGCTGTATCCAAAGAAGCTTCGCAGGAAGCACACAAGGTCAGGACTGACTGCTTTGAAGGTAATAAACCGAAGTATTCATTTTATTAATTTTAAAAATGGTGTTGTAATCCATAATTAAACACTCATTTTGCTCTTTTTGCAGTCACGAAACAATCTACTTCCCATGAAGGACATTTGCATAAGTTGTCTGACGTTTCGAGGAAGCCTATAGCTATCAGCGTAAATGGTAATGCAATTAAAAGACGTAAATGCAAAACGTAGTATAATTTGTATTTTACTTTTACAAGTTTTTGAAAATAAGTTTCTAAATAAGTAAATTTTAAGAATTTTTTGTACTGTTTTATATTAAACAAGTAAGGCAGAAAAATTCGGCAAGCCGAAGCTTATAAACCCTTGCAGTTAAATGTAATACTTAATGTTAACAACTCTAGCTCTTCTACGAGCGTTCATCGGAATTTCAAGACCAGTACTCTAATGCTTCCTCCAAATTATTTGCGTGGGTGGACACAATGTGTAGGACATCACCGGAATGTTATTGCCTTGTTTAAGTTCATTTTAGGGTTTGTTTTTAAATAGTGAAAAACGAAGCTATATGTATATTCTATATATTCCTATGGGAGCGGTCCGATTTCAAAAGTGTGCCACGCCCCCTCTAACCCACAATCGCTTACATACGATTTTAAAAATTTCAATATTTCGGAAAAGTAAAAATGCAGTTTTATTGTGTTTATGAATACCTATCGAAGCTGAGTAACGGGTATCTGATAGTCGGGGCACCCGACTATAGCGTTCTCTCTCGACTCGGCATATCGACGCTGATCAAGAATGTATATACTCTATGGGGCTCCTTTACTGTGTCGCAAGCTACTGACTAAAATTATAAAGCTACTGCAAGGGTATAAAAATGTAAAGCTTAAAATACAGTAAAAACTTTAATCGTAAATTGAATACGTATTTTTAAACTTCAGCTTGAAAAAGAATTTTTTTGTAGGGTTAATATTATTTTTCTATACAATACTTATTTATTAATTTAATATATATTATGTTCAGATGTCTCAAATGCTTCCTTAGAGGCAACTTTTTCAACTTCGTGGGTATCAAGTCAAGCGAATGAATTGGATAATACATATGTCCCGGATTCGTCAACACAGTCTTTATTGGATGCTACGAAAATATTTGAACATAATCCAGAACTTCCGTTATATGACGATAGACAACTAACTGTGCCATATGCCAAAAATGAAAGAAAATCGAAACAACACTTTTGCAAATTTTGTAAGACCTTGCAAACCAAAATTGCACGACATATTATACTTAAGCACAAAAGTGAACACGAAGTTAAAGATTTATGCAGCTTACCAAGGGGAAACAAGAACAGATTGCACTTGCTAGATACCATTAGGAAAGAAGGTGATTTTATATACAACACCGATGCAAAATATAACAATGGTACTCTGATAGTACCTCGTCAGTTGCGAATTAAGTCATCTCGAAAAGCAGTTGATTTTGTTTGTTGTTCCGGTTGCAAGGCTCATTTTCCTTCCAAAACTATCAGAAATCACATAAAAAACTGTAAGCGCAGCAAGCATATTAAGGGTAATAGGGATATAGTGAAATCTGGGCGAGGAGCCACTGGATATATGCATTCTGCGGCAAATGAAATTTTACGAAAAAAAATAATGCCTGTCTTAAATGACGATAATGTAACAAGGGTATTAAAATATGATTACTTAATAGTATTATTTGGAAATATGGAAGCAATGAAGCATACAGAAGTTCAGCACGACATGATCCGAGCAAATATGCGGTACTTAAGTAGACTTCTAATTGAAATAAAAAAGATACGCCCTGAAGTTATCGAGTTAAAAGATGCCATATGTCCAAAATATTACGATACAGTAATCTCAGGTATACGTTCTGTTGCCGAATTCGATTACGACCGAATGTGTTATGTCAAACCCACAGCAGCAACCACTTTAACATGCCTTATGAAGAAATGCGCTAAAATATGGTCAGGGCAAAGCATAAAAAATGGAGACGAAGATGCTAAAAAGTCAGCAAACGATTTCTTATCACTGTGGGAAACCGAAATAAACGTGAATATAAATAAGCGAGCGATTGAAGACCAATCAAAGAAGCATCGCGCAGTGAAAGTTTTATTACCCTCACAAGAAGATATTAAAATATTGTATGAATTTGTGCACAATGTCTCAGAAACAGCTTTAAAAGAGTTGAATTTAAAAAATTCAGAATCTGCATTGGTGTCTTTGAAGGAGAGTACACTTATAAGTTTGCTTATTTTTAATCGTCGCAGAGTAGGAGAACTCGAAAGATTGACAGTGGAAAATTACAGAACAGCACATTCGGTTGGCGACGTAGATGACGGGAATTCATCCCATATTTTTAAAAACATGACTGAAAAAATGAAAAATGTGACAAAAAACTTTACTAGAGTGACAATTCGTGGAAAAAAAAATCGTACTGTACCCGTACTCTTTACGCCATGGAACAGGCATTGCATTGAGCAAATTAATGTGTATAACAAAAAGTTATCGTTCAAGAAAAGTAATTTTATATTTAACATTGCAAATCCACGTCCTCTTCAAAAACCATATTATAGGGCTTGTCCAATTTTAAAAAAGTATGCCAGCCAATGTGGGGCGAGCTGCCCAAACTCTCTCAGAGGAACCAATTTGCGAAAGCAATTGGCTACCCACACTTCTTTACAAAACGTGAATGACATGCAAATAGATCACTTGGCCGATTTCATGGGACACCATAAAGACATACACAAGAAATATTATCGTGTTCCTGCTTCGGTAGCGGAAATGACTCAAGTTTCTCAGCTATTAATGTCCGCCATGAATATGGAAGAAGAGTGTCCTTCCGCAGACGCGAATAAGGACTGTCCTACTGGAGAGACCAATCTAGACTGTCCCACTTTAAAGGACAATTTGAAATGTGTTTCATTACCAGGTTCTTCAAACCGTAAGTAATTTTACATCTACATTGTGCGCCACAGAAATCAAGTGCTGTTTAGGAATTAGCTAAAACCCCTTCTTAAATACAAATTAAAAAGATTACATTTAAAGTTGTAAAGTTTAGTTTTTAGAGTGATTCCTGTGGCCCACGCGGCTCATATGTGGCGAATTCTAGTTTTCTTTGTCCACTAGTGTTTTTGTAATAGTTATAATTATGAAATACCTTATTGTATTGTATAAATACTATGTAACAATTTCAAACTTCTTACAGATCATTATGAAAATGATACGGACTCAAGCGACGAAGAGCCATCGGAATTTGCGTGTTCTACAGATGACGAAACTTATTTGCCAACCAAAGATAAGAAAAAACGAAGCAGTGAGTAGGCCTTAAATTTATAAAATATAAAAACAAAAAATTAAAAAAAACTATAACAATGATGTAGAAAATATTAAACTTATCCCATTAGTAGGTAAATTTTATTGTTCTTACTTATTAGCTATTTAAATAAACCCATATTTAATAATATTATATTATTTTATTCTGTGTTTTTTTATAGGCTTGTCTTTTACTAAATCTACTCGTGTACCGTGGAGTCCCGAGGAGCGGCAAGTCCTGACAGAAATGTTTGGAGATTTAAGTAAAATTGAAAAACTGCCATCGCTTAAAGCGTGCACAGAGATAATTAATAAATTCTCTTGCTTCCACGCGCGCAGCCCAGCGCAGTTAAAAACTTTTTTGGATAACCAAAGAAAGGCAAAAAATCGCAAAAATCTTTACAAGGCTAAGAGGTCAAATTAACAACAAATCATATTTCAGACTCTTTGCATAATTTTAAAGCTGTATTAAAAATGAATTAAATAAAAACATTTCAGTTGTATAAATAAAAGTAGTTTCATTTCAATGTATTTATTTTAAAGTATGTGTCCCCATATTTGATGACAAACATCTTTGTTGTCCCATATTATGTAAATTTCCATCGTTTCTGGCCTTGTATAACAGGCATACAGGGCGTTCCATTCTATTTCCCATTCTATAGATAACTTTTGGGATCATTGTCTTTGAAAGTGTCGATATATAAGTGATCCCAAAATAACCTATATATATCAATTTCATTCCATTGTTTCAGTCCTCAAAAGAGCTATTTCTTATATATTTGTGCAGTGTTGCCACATCGATAGTTTTATTTTATATACACTTTATTAAATAATCACTTTTGGGTTAAATTATGACCTAAATGGTTATTCACTTTAAAGATTTTGTGGTTCTATATCGCAATAAAATTATATGAATTGAAAACACTAACGAAATACTTAGAAAACGGGCGAACTAATGTGTGTCCTTAAAAGTGGCTAAGCACATATTTTGAGATTATTTAAAAAACGGTTTATTAATATATACCTTTACCGATTGTTATTTTTTATTGATTACTTATTTTAAACTCTTTACAAATTTTTTGAAATAGTAAGAGTTGAACGAAAAAGTTGATGGATTTTGCTGTAAATTGAAAATGTCCTCAAAATTAACTATAGATGCCGATTTTTTTCAGGGACAGTCCCCAAAACATGAAAAAGTCTTTGAAATAAGCTTTTTACCGTAAAAGTGTCTCTGAAATAATCGTCTCACATATATA